>QNGE01000055.1:334127-499457 GCA_008508345.1 Paragonimus westermani | reverse complement strand
GTTTTATTTTCACAATTTTTATGTACAGCTTATTTAACCTTCTATTTTTGATAGGCTAACCGGCTCACGAGAACATTGTTAAATCCAACAAAATTCTTTCTAATCGATTTGCTCCATGACGGATCTGCTTACGACCTTCACCATTCTCATAAAGGTGGCCATTGCATTTAAGATTATTTGTTATAATGTTTTTATTTTATAGGATTTTTGCATAAATTGTTTCAGTATACTATCCTGCACACCGAACACTTGCAGAAAAGGGTATTTTGCACAACGCTGACCATTACAAACGGCGGTAACAGATCAACATAAAGGCCCCTAAGAAACTGTTTTTCGTTGATTTTAACTTCATAGTGCAATAGTTTTGATTGCGTGGCAGAAATTGTTTAAACAGTCATAGTGATCTTTCGTAAATTTCAGTGTCATGATCCTATCTTCACTCCAGGGAAGAGAATGAACAAAACGTGAATTACCCGCCTAAATAGTTGCTCCTGCTTCTCATTGAACTCTAACTCTAGTTTTGCCAACTCTTTGTAAAACTCAACTTCAAGCTTTAAAGTTTCATACTGAATCCTCTTCAGTGCACGAATCCTTCCCCTGACGACTGGACTCAGGCTGCAGAAAAGAAATCCGAAAAGGAATATAAACTGAACAAAATTTCAACAATTAACAATAAAGTGTAATTAGTTACCGTCTATAAAACTGGTTTTCAACATTCGAGAATAAATCAAACTTCTATGTAATGGGAAAATTCGATGGACTCATGTCACTTGCCTATGTAGCTTTCTCAGACTGTGCGTTTGTGGTAAATATGTGTCGTGATTTTCTGAGTCTTGAATATTGTGTTAAAGTTATTTACGATTTTCTTAACGGTAAAGGAGTAGTCAACAGCGGTGTAGAATATTGTTTCTAAGTTTCATTAGGACCAATGAAAAATTGTGTTACCGGTTAAATTTTTGTATTCCACATCTGTTACACTTCCATCGACTCACACACAGGAATCTCTATGCCACTTCTATCATACTCAGCCAAATCCAAACAAATCCGCTACTTACATTTTCAGAAACCTCCTTTTGAATTTTTCATAGACGCTTATTACCCCATAAATTAGTGACAAGCCCCTGACCACTTTCGTTCTATGGGAAACTGAAAGGAAAGCGGTTTGAAAAAGTCTGATATGTAGCTCCTTGTATACGTTATCCTCGACTCCATGATTTACTGGATAAATGCTTGATTTGCCAATCTGTTATTTGTTCTCATGTCATGGACTAACTTCTTGTTGCACGTGGTGCTGAAGAACTACAAAACAGCCAGTCAAACTTCCTGCTGTTTAATAACTATGAAAAATATCTGAATGTGTATAGCTTCATTTTTGATGGTCGTTAATAAGACAGTGTTTAGTTAGTACGGACTGGATTATGTGAAGTGGTGATGAAAACGTTTGCACAAAAGTTAGCAACATGAAGCGTCGATGTTTACCGTGCATTCTTCACAATGAACCTTCTTGTTCTACGACAATGATGTTAGGTTGAGTACATCAGTAATAATCTGACTGTCAATACGCGATTGTCAACAATATCAAGTTTCTTCTATCAAACACACCAAAGCTGGAATTGCATCAATATTAAAGACCTGAAGGCTAAACATCTATTTCCATTGACCTCAAGTGGCTTAACGATTTGATCGCCTTTGGTATAAACTGTCTCACACGTAATGCAAAATGCAACGACTTAAGTCATTTATGAAATGCTTACTTTCTGTAAAAAGCACGAGCTCTCTCTTTCAATGTCAAAGACTCATACAGCGAATCTAATTCTCCACTGTTTTGTAGAGTCTCAAACTGCTCATATTCCGAGTCAACTCAAAAGTAGGTGGATAATTACATATTTAGACTCACTAGGTTGCCTATAATAATTAAATTAGTGCCTTAACCAATATGACATTTACTTCGCTTCAACATCCATGGGCCACACTTTCTGTGTTATGCAGTAGACCGTCTCTACTTTGTCTCCACACCCCAGTTCAAAATCGGAATATTGATTTTTACTCACATGATTAGTTTGACTCGGTAAACTTATCTGTGATTTGCAGCTTTCGGTGAATACTGCCTGTTGTACCGGCCATTTCACTGCAATTGATCACAATTTTCCTTTGAAGGTCAATGAGTAGCCAAGCGGCTGAAGAAAGTTAGTTATGTTACCATAGTTCAGCAAAACTTGTTGACAAGAAAAACTCTGCATCATTCAACAGCGGATTGAAGATCAGTTTAATCCGCGTCGTTCCGCTTAGTCGTTTAAGCTTTTCCGGTGGCGTTGCAGTCCTCCGGTTAACTAGTAAAACAAAATTCGTCTAGCTTAAAATAGGGTTATAATATGCCTAAAAATTATAATTCCTTCGTGATTTCCTTCAATAAACTTCTGTTTACGCCCATATCAATTTGAGTATATATCTTTTGCACTATCCTTCGTCTCTTACAAAGTATTGATGTACTGGAGCTTACTACAACGTGTCCGATGAGATGTTAACAGTTCGTTGTGGTTTTCAATGGTAAACGTTCTTCTGCTTCACGACTGTTAAAATCGTTTGAAACGTTCTCGCAATCAGCACCACTCATGACGAATGGATTGATGTGATTCTAAATTCATTCAGCTGTCCGAACTACTCCGAGACAGTTACAAATGTTCCATCTGGCTGCTCGAGTGTACTACACAAAACTGTGTGTGGGTTGTCACTCGGCAGGCCTTTTGAGTGGACAGACGATACGTGCGGAACTGTGTAGAATATAATTTGGTTTTTTGATCAATCGAAGTGGTTCACTGTAATTTCCTTATTGCCATTTCACAGTATTTCTCCTTCCAAAACGATAAGACTCGTCTGTTTGTTCCACCCAGTGCCTAAAATTTGTTTCGATTGAGCTTTTCTACACCGTGGTGAAATGTTACTTCCACACTGAGAACTGGTATATGTTACGAGCTAGTGATGAGAAAATCACATCTGTATCCTTGTTTCAACAAATTTGACTTCTCTGCATGACTTAGAGATTTGCCAGGTTTGAGGACAGTTCTTGTAAATACATCTGTGATGTCAAGTTTCCAAAGATGCAGTATATAGTTTCGTTTTAAGCCCCGTAGGATATCATTTGAGTACTGGTGTTCACAAAGGGAAATAGTGGGTTAAAACCCATTTCTCTGTCCTGAGTTTTTACATGCTATATATTTGCTGATTGGCACACAAACTAATCATTCAGGAACATTACAGCTGTGATGAAAAAATGTAGTTGGAATTTAGGTTTGTTTTTTTAAGAACGGATTTGTTCTACTTGGATGTTCAGTTATTCGTTACTCGGGTGTCTATGAAGTCGGTTGATTTACGTACAGACTAAAGGAACAGACAAAGCCTGCAGTATGAATGAAAGTAAATCTTTCTGGTTCATTGTCAAGATAAATTGAAACAGAAAATGGATGAACAGAATTTCCAGCGTCTTGTTGGACACCTGTTTTTAACTGGTTAGTTGTATACATTGCTATTTTTAAAATATACTCCAGTGATTAAAATTTAGCACAACCTTCGTCATCTGTATGTTAACGAGGTTTGAACGAGGAGAATCCTGAACTCCATGTGCCGAAATATAATGAAATGTGGACCAGGTGTTAATCAATCCTATACTACCAGACCGGTACCTAAGTTACGAGTTAACCCGGTCAAATTTCTTCTCAAGTGGCTTAATGCACGTTTGCAAGTTTCAGGAAAATGAGTAACCAAGTTGTTTGTTTTCCTTCAGGAAGCTCTTTCTGTAGATGTCTGTAAGGTCATATACTATTTGTGTCACTTGTAATTTGCAGGATGTTCTAATAGTGAATATTCTGTATTCTTCAGTCTGTTCTAAAATTTTGTTTCGAACCCATTTTTGAACTGCGCAGACAGAATTTTTTAAAAAGTAATACATGTTAACGAAGTCCTCGTGGTGTTTATCTAATACGATATTTTAAGATTTCGTGGTTTCTTATTCTACGATGTGTACATCATGTAGGTATATACTTCAAAAACCTGGCTTGTAGACTGAACAGCATATAAATAAAGAATAAAACTGTATGCAATTAACCAACAGTCTCTCCCGAGGTGTGACACTAGTCCTGTTCACTCATCGGGACATGGAAGAACAAAGATTCTTGGTTTCTGGTTAGTTGGTGAAAGTTTTCAGAACTAACAAAATTGGGTTAGACTGTTCAGATTTGATAATTCAGTCGTGCCTAATGTGAAGTCAGTGATGCAGTGGTCAACACGATTACCTCGTGAAAGTGCGGCCGGTGTTCCAAATTCGACTACGGCAAAGATATGCGCTAATGACGATTTCTAACAAGGGCAAAACTCGAGACTAGTACTTTTTTGAAAGGGACCGATTGAAAATCTGATTGCAAAGGCTGTGATGAAACGTAAGTGATGTGCAACTTGAAATTAGCTAAACCCTGACTACTCATCAGTAACTTTTAAGTATCACGCGTATAATAATTGGCTTAGTTGAGGCTGTGCTTCTTGCTAGAGCCCTTTAAATGCCCTGTAAATGGAGATTGATGTGAAACAACGGCAGAAAATTTTACATTAAAGTCACCGGGGGTTACCATGTCTATTTTACTTCTTTCGGTCACGTAAATTAATCCTTTGTGGGCAGCGTTGTTTTTCACAAGAAATTGCCAAAACACTATGCATATTGTTGTAGTAAACAGAAGGCGTTCAATAAAGCACACTTTTTATTATCCAACTCGCTTGTTGCCACACAACGCGCGCGCTCGGCTTATGGACCGAAATTCCGGTCCGTAACACATCCCCGGTTTCCCCTCACGTCGCGTGCACTTAGATCCGGTTTGTGTGTGGCCGATTCCTTCTGTTGTGATGATGGTTTCACGTTCATTGATCCGGTCTTGCTAGTCAAGGGCTCACCCGGTCGCACGTTTTGTTGTTGTAGCCTTTTGGAGGTACCTCAACACCGCGTTGAGAAATTCCACGAAGATTCGGCATACTCGCACCTCCGTTTTTACATAACAACACATTGTGTATAATGTGCTGAAAGCCCATTATGCTCCGTCAAAACACTGTGTTTATTTCCTCCTGCTCTTCCAAGCCTAATTAAGTTCACTCTTCCTAGCGAAGAAATTTGGACAAATATCCAGCCATCGGTAATCTGAATTGATTTCTTGGTGACAGGTTTACTGAGGGAATTTAAAAGTAGCATGTAATGGAAAACAGTTTGTTGCATCTATTCAACTATTTATGGCGAATAATGGGTTTGTTGTGAGCAGAAATAAGTCCTTTGAAATCTGTTTAATGAATGTAAAAACACAATTGTAGGGATTGGCTTAACGAACCTTTGTGAAGAACAATAACCATGAATCCGGAACAACCCTGGGGACAGCTCTCTTACATACCTCTCTGAAAATGCAGTAAGTTCTTCTGATTCCTTTCACTTTTCTACCATTTAGTTAGTTGGTTTGATAGAACTTCACCGCAGGAGAAACTCAACAAATTCGCAAAAAAATATCTGGAAACCCTTTACTTCAGGTGTTTGTGAAATGACAGAAGTACAATGGAACCGTCTGTTGTCTGAATACCAGGCGTTGTTTTTGATCTCTCTGTTCCACTAAAACAAGGTTCTAGCCGAAGTGAAATTCTTACCCACCATTTGCATCAAAATTAAAACGAAACGTCACTTACAAAATGTCGTGCAATTCGAACCTTTTTGCTTCTTTTATCGCATCGTCGGATGCGCAAACAAAAGCGTCTGGAATTTTGTTACGTCAGTCACATAGTGGAAGAGAAAAGAAGTGTAGACTAACTTTTCACATGAAAGCAAATCAGTGCTTGTTGTGTTAATGTTGAAATCTGTTTGTTACTTTTTAAGGGTAGCTGTAGATTTCATAAAATTCTGGTTGCACAGCCCATCGTTTTCTGAATGAGTAAGAAACAACCCAGTTTTAAGATCATTCGGATTAATAGATAGTTGAACTGACTATCGAGAAAATCGTTTGACTGCAACACAGTCAGCGCCAATGGGTATTGAACTGATAAATATTTTTCACTGCTACTCAAGTGATCTTCTTTTTGAAAGAACCTTGATAACGCTTCGAACTTCAAGTAACACTGAAGACGAGTGGCCAGGGGTTTGGTCAAGTTCAAGGTGCCAGGTTGCACAAGGTTGGTTTACAATTATAACGGGTAACCAAAGCCAGAACCGAGTAAACCACTATGAGGGAAACACGCATGGGGGTTACTGTAGGTGTGGGTCAATAGGTACAAGAATTAACCTGACTATAGTTGCACTCAGCATATCAGGTGGCTGATCGTCAACAGAGACGTTACCTTTCTTTCCAGACCTGTTGCAGATAGAGATATACTTAGCTGTTCACGAATTGGCGGTATCCATTGATGCACGACGGACCTGTGGAATGGCGGCTGAAGTGCAAACCCCGGTACACTGCTGATGAGCTCTAAAGTGATCAAGACTCAAATCTAGCCCCCTCGCTCGAAACTGATTGGCTAGCTTACCTGAATGTGAAAGCTGCTATCAAGTATTGATGACGTTCAAGCCGAGAATTCTAAAGTGATTCCAACGACCTGCTTCTCATTCTCCTACCCTCGAAACATCTGAATTTTTGCAATGGTTAGTCTCTTATCAATGATTTTCATTGTAAATATTCTTACGTTAAGTGTTTCTCAAGTTAAACAGTTCTGAGAAAAAATTCCGGTGTTGTACCTTTGAAGGCCTGGGTGCCAGTCCATCTTCTGAATCTGTCCGGTCACTTCGTATTAAAAGATCTTTGTAACAAAGTGGGAATTTGGCTCCCAGCCTCAAGCCCTGTGTCTCATCAACTTCCTACCCCCTTGTTAATTGATTTGTGATTACTTTCTTTCTTTTTCATACTGTTCAATATTCTTTGGCGGATTTCACAAGATACACGGGTACAAGCATTTTACTAACAATACGAGATGTGCAGTTAAACAAGTAGTCTATTTAGGCCGATTTGCAACGCTGAGAAGCCGAAACAAATGGGATGCATGGAATAGAAATTAACCCAGTTACAAAGATATCGCAGGCTTTAGTGCACAAAAGCTTCTACGTAGATTTTATGACACGTGAGCAGGCCTAAGCTGCAGGAGTTCTAACGACGCACAGAAGTGGTAGGTTCGGACAAGTCATCGCTTAGGGCTGTTAGAGTAAATAAACAAACGTGGATTTCAGTTTTATAAGCTTGACGGTATCGTGAGTACTTATAGAAGAAAGAGTGAATGATGTTTACCAAATTTTTCAATTGCCAACATAATGTGCGTTTTAACATGCTTGAAATATAGCGCTTCCAACTATAAATCTTGTCAAAATGTAATGATTTGTAAAAGTCACATGTCTGTACGGGAGCACGATAAACTTTCCACTGACCCGCCAAAAGGTTTTGCACAGGCGATGAAACGTGGTATTGTGTTCTGTCTCTATACTAAGTATTTGTTGTCTTACACCTAGTAATTACCAAATAAATCGTGTCCCTAATCAATAGCTATGTGGCACGACAAAATATCTTTTACATTTGTCGCTTTGAGTCACGTAATACGAACTATGTTTAACTGGACTTCTCTGCTCTTGCAAGCACTATTCCGGTTGGTTCACCCTCGTCCAAACACGATCGGACGTCTGGTACTCCAGTAGTTCTCCGAAGATTAATTACCAGCCGGGTGAATGAAGGATGTATTATTTGACAGCTCCTGAAGTGATGGAAAATGTGTCTATATTTAAACACTGAAAATTTGAAGATGGTACGGCTATCGGATGCAAAAAGGTAAAAGTCAAGGAAATAGAGGTTGTAAAACATCCACATCAAATTTAGTAGTATGAATCGAGGAAGGTCACCCAAGTTGGTTAAAACGAAGCTTAATAAAACTTGCTCCCAACGTTATGTTATTCTCAATCTGTTTACCAAAGATAGATGTATCTATTTTATAGGCCATTCAATTTTCGACCCACTCACATGCTAAAACTTTGCCAGTTGTTGGCTTCACTAGGTCTGGTACCGAATCAGCTTACTCAAGACGAGTTTCAGCGTTAGCAGAGTGGAGAAGCATGATGATGAACTTGTTATTAAAAGGAACGCGGTATTACAAAACTGAATGGGTAGTTTGAGGCGCGCAGCTTGTGAGATGGAATCAGGTGAATCGTTTCATGACAAAGCCGATTTAGGTGAGTACAGTTTTCACCTCCTGAACGGTACATGAAAAGGTCGTTTTCTAAAAAGCAGTGTGCAATTAAAAAATGCCGAAACTGACGGTAGTGAACCATCCTGAGAGCAAAAACGGGCCATAAATTTGTCACCATGAGCAGAGTCATTTACACAAGTGCTTTGTAATAGATTGCCTTCACAGTGTTCCCGATGTAAACTAAGATCTGAATCCGAGCTTTCACATCCATTTTAACTTTCATTCGACCTCTGATTAAAAGCTAATCCAAAAACACAAAATAGATGTTGATAATTATTATACCTTAATCAGCGATATTTCTCTGTTGTCATCCAAGGAATGATGCTTGTAAGTCCAAATTTGCGATCCTAATGAATCTGAATGCCACGTAAAGAGGTAGAAGATCAATAGATTTTAGCCTTCAAAGTCAGTGATATTCAGTGTGCATAAGTAAAGCGTGGTTGTTAATTTCAAGAGTAAAAATCATAAAAAGCAACAGAAATGAAAGTTTCTTACTACGTTTGAACAAAAGTTCGGAATTAAGTAAACCAGATTTAATTTCGAGCTAGTTTTTTACTCGGTTCCGAAAACTGACTTAAAATAAATCAACAATAGAAATGAAAGACTGGTAACGTCCGGGCGTTTAACTGAAACCTCGTGTAAATACTATCCAGGGTTTTGGACCCTCACGAGGGAAGAAGGAATAGAACTGATGAGTAGTCGGAGATGTGGTTTATTTTCAACTTGACCATCACTTACGTTTGGTCGCAGCCTTCGCATTCAGATAGACTTTCCAGCCAGCCTCTTTCGAAAAGAACCACTAGACTCGAGGTTTGCTCTCATTAGAGCTCATCAGCAGTGTATATCCTTGCCACGGCCGGGATTTGAACTGCGGCCATTCTAATCATGAGGAAACCGTGTTGACCACTGCGCCATTGACCTCACATTAGGCACGACCGAATTATCAAATCTGAACGCTCAACCACTCTCGCTTGTGAGCAATGATCAGGTTATTTTATTAAGTTTAGTTGATAACATCGTGATTAGGAATTCTTAGTTAGGTTGCAGCTACTGTTTTCACTGCACCAACTAAAAGCACTAACTACTGACAAGCTCCGATATAAACAGAACCTAGGTCCAGTGTTTGCTAATAAAGTAGGTTATTCGAAAGTTTATCTGAATGCGAAGGATGCAATCAGTTGTGAGTAGCGTTTGGTCTGAAGTAGTCTGGATCTTCAAGTTTCTTTCAATAATTTAAACGATGCTCATTTAGTTAAACAAAGGCAGTAACTTTAACCGAACGAAGCGACTCAAGTATTTCTGCTTTCGCGTTGCCTGAAAAATCTAAATACTATTCGCGTGAGGTTGCATTTGAGCGTTTTGACACAGTTATTTGGTCATGTCTATTGTGAAGTTAATGAGGTTATGGCTTATACGTCTGCTTCATAAAATCAAAACACAGTGTCCAAAGTGTAAACACCTTTGAATAAAGGAATTTAACGGATATGCTACAACAATCCTCAGATAAGTATCAACAGATGAACACCACTCCAAAAAACCTTTTAAGGCAGCGTAGCTCACGGCTGTTTCTCTTTGGTACAACTTCCCTCAAACAGTTTTCATCCTCAGTGTTCCATGGTTTGTGTACAGCGGATAGTGCTATAAGGCATAAACGGTCCCAAAGTCCTTGGTGTGTTTGCAGTGGGGCTTGCTCGTTTGTGTGTTGGCAAGAATGTTTCGCCTGCCGCTGCGAACTATTTGAATACTTACTTTTCACAATGATTTTTCTGTCGGTCTTTCAAATGTGGAAACAAAACAATTTGACGACAATGATCCTGGATGATCGTCAACTTTATACTTTGTCCGCTCTCAAGACGGTCGGGAACGTGCAACCTCAAAGGAGGGTGCCCCACACCAGTCCTGCCTAACAGGATAATGTGATCAAAAGCAAAACCAAAAGACATGCCTAACTAAGTAACAATATGCTGTATAGATATTGTATTGTGAGTAAGCTGATTTATTTCCAATATAATAATCAGCAGTCTGGCATGTACTCCAACACATTCAAAACTGCTTAGAAACACCCGTACTTTGGTGAGTTCCTTCACAAATATTGATTTTTGCACTGGTTAGCTATTTCTCCTTAATTCTTGTAGGATAGTCGTAACGAATTCATTAAGTTTTGAGCAGATATACTTTAACAATAAGGATGTTAACCTTCTGTTCGACGCAAAAGGAGATATGAGGCACCACAGTGTGCAGTTTGGTTGCAAACTATTTGTGGGCCCTCTATAAAATATATATCTAGCAGTGTCTACCAAATGACGCAGAATACTCACTCTACGGTGTAAGGAAAGTGAACTGTCAGTTATGGATTTAGGCGAAAGAAAGTGTATGCATAGTGAATATAAATGTCCATGCCAGTAGATAATTAATGTGAACCTATGATTGAACCAATTCCCACCGGATTAGACACAATAAAATGCTGGTTTGTTTGAATAGTTTGTACCCATGCTTTTGAGTGACCTTGGTAACGAAACTATTCTCGTTTGTTTTATCAAGTTGATAACTTTCATCGTATACGTGGATTGCTAACGCTAATAGCTGACACAAATTAAGGCAACCATCTTCATCGTGTTTGATGTTCGGAATCCAAGTTTTACGTCGGATACAAACACATTCGTGCGACGGTCAGTTTGATTTGTTAAGAGTACGCCGCTTAACCTTATAGTAAAATAGACCGATACGGATTGTGAGTACTTGTCAAGCATCCTGAGGTCTTTTATCGTTCACTTGAAACAATCTTGGAACGCATGAATGCACACATACTCAAGGGGTTGTTGGAAAGTGTTTGCACATATGTATAAAAAGAAGTACTTTATTCTGCACCTGTTTCCACGTGGCAAGTGTTGAACATTAGTTGTTGTCTGAAACTCACAACTTGCCTTGGATACCGTCATGGTAACACTCGTAGGGTTTTTTCGTAGCAGACAATCATCTGAACCTGCCCATCCTCCCTGCCTTGTATGCGGCTGTCCACCTGAGTTGCAAAACACGTGCCGTCCACAAGTTAGATAAATCCGGTGCATTGGTTATATTTCACTGAGGTTTAGACAATGAAAATATCAACTATACTGGTCATTGCATATTCAAAGGAAAACTGGGTTTTGTTCTTCCCGTGTATTTCAGTCTAGTCGATTTTTATACAAAACTATGTGACCGCCGTTGAGCCCCATTTTTTCTCGAACAAAGTTATAACACTCTGTAGTACACAGAGTTAAAAATGGATGCTGTAGTACACCCTGCAAATCATCTTATTCTGTGCAACGAATGAAATACAAAACTTAACCTATAGTCTAATTTGTTGGTCCAGGTAAGCGAAATTCACCTAACCTATATATTAAGCCATTTATTTTTGCGTCTGTCAATTGTTGAAACATACGAATCTCTAGTTACCTGAATGTCTCGAGTGTGGAAGCTTGTGTATACTACAATCAATTCGGTCCTATAAATTAGCCTCAAACGAGTAGGTTTATACCACGTCTGTCTTATAAGTACGATTACCGTCACGTTGTGTCAATGGAATGATCATCTTGAACGTCGTAATCCACATTGGATTTTTACCCAAACAAGCGCAAGTTTGCCGAGGTTACTGTAACAAGGTGAGCAATAACAATGAAAGGTGGTGAACATTTGCAGATCTTGTGATGTTGCAACTAGCAATATAATTAACGGGAACACACATTGAAACCTGAAATGCACCCACCAAAAAATACTCATCAGTCAGAAAATATGCAGTCAGTACTTGTTCATTAACCCACTGCACACTCACAGCTCACGTATTTTAAAGTGATCAGTTCTTTTTCCCGACTGCGGGCAACAAGTCTTTTTTCTCAAAACTGATGAGCCACTAAACTTATCCTAGCAGAATTAGCCAAATATTTCAATCAGCTGCATAGCAACTAAAAGCAGTTGCAACTATTTTGATCATGTAAATTTCTATGACTGCTTGTGTGAAACCAATTTATATCTTATTTTGTCTTCGCATTTCATTAGAACTTGTCTACCGCGTACATTCGTTAAAGCACATCAACTATCATGTTTATAAGGAGAGTTCTTTGCGAATTTTGCAAAACCGATGACAGAAGTGACACAGTGAAAAGAAATATATCTCACTAAAGGGACTTGTCTGTCACGAAACTGATTAAAACTAAATCCTTCACCAAACAGTTAAGACTTTCAAGGGATTATAAGACACCACTGTCGATCTCATAAATACGGTTACCGCTCTCCATAAACGCATATATTTTAACTTTAGACAGTTGCACACTCTAGTGTCAACGAAATTTAGCATTAAGTTTCCAAACTTCCATCTCCATCCCCTGATTCGTTGAAGTAAGATACTCATTCAAATTGGTGTTTAAAACTTGTCTTTTTGGCGGTTGCAACGAACAACAATTATCAACCTGTGTTTGTTGAACAAACACTACATACTGCCCTGTATCCGTCATATATTTACTCAACGTACACGCAGTGGAAATCAAGGTTGCAAACAGCACCTTTCGGTAATTCTTATCAGGTATATACAGTTATTAGGGGTTCACTGGACTTTTAAGTAAAACAGGAATATGGTTATATGCAATGGTGATAGTTATGACAATTTTGGATGACTGTCTGCCCGGGTGATGATGGGTTTGCGTGCGTGTGTGTTATGTTCACATGAATCATGCAACAGGTGTGTGATAACCTGTCAATCAGGTTGCTGGAAAACTGAGCTTCAGACGATTTACAAATGGTTGGCCAGGGAAGGTTTACGGCCTGTAGGAATTTGTTCTGAGTGTACAGTTGGGGGTTGTTGATTTTGATAGCGATCGTGTCTGCCCTTGCGGTGCGTAAGTAACAGACTCAGTTAGGCAATACATTTATATTAGATCACAATGATGTTGTGAGATACAGTTTGACAAAAACTGCGGACCAAGATTACACGTGTTGATGACTCAATACTTAATTGGTCAGCCATGTTGATGATGATGTTTCCTTGAACACAGTTGACCGATCACCCACGCACGCTCGAGTGTCAGTCTTTCAAGAAATCTGACAGCGATGCTGTCAATTCACATAACTTGCTGCGCTGTTCTAAGTTTTCTGCGAAACAACAAATTAATAAGCAGACGTTGCAATATCTGCCTAATAATTACAAAATATTTTTCAACAGTTTCCGCATTAGGCAAATAATAATCAATTGTGTAACGACTATTCATCATTTGGATGCAACCTTAAAGTCCACACTGTTGTCATTTCTTGATCTAAAAAAGTCCGCCATCGTGTCTTGGTGATCGCTGAAACCACCGTAGTCACGTTACGTCAGTGTAACTGGCGCTGCCGGATAATGTGAGTCCGAGCCTTCTGAGTTCAGTAGCTACAGTTCCTCGCAACATTAATCCTGACCGTATGAAGTGAACGTCACGACGTCCATCCCACAGTGTTTTTTAGTGTTGAAGACAGGAACTCTGATATATATCTACTGGACTTTGCGGCTAGCGTCACTATGCACTACAGTGAAACATCCGTAACTGCATCAGTATAAGAATGGAACGTTGGAGACAATTTTCCGACACACCTTTACCACCAGTGTCGTGGGAATAGTCCGACTTATCAGTATGCGCCATCTATTCTAACCTATTGAATTAAAAATATACATTTGCCACGCAGTCAGTGACCGTCACCAGTTTGACGCTGCTTACCCTTGTTTCATTTCGATGAACAGCACTCTCAGATCTACTTTATTGCGTGCTTACGAGAAATGTCTTCAGAACGCATGTAAGCCAATGAGAAAATGTTTGCTATCTTGTCTACGTGTCAATCGCTATTTCATCCTTAACGGGTAAGTAACTACGATACTCATAAAAATATACCTAACAAAATACAGAAAATGAGGTTGGGCTAATCTACTCATCCTTATCTTGTAAAACTCTTCAGAGACCCAAATTACTTTGCTTGGCTTAAAACATAACCAACTGGCAAGGTGGGAGGTTGCAGAGTCGTGAACTGGATACCTCAAACCTTCGTACCATTAGTTGTTGCTGACGTACGGTCAACGAGGGTTCTCCCGTATTCTTTCACTGAGTGACAGTGATTTCCTTGGCAATATTGATTAATGTACTATAGCATGCTAGCGTATAAAGTGGACCAGACAATGATCACCGTGACGATAGCACATTTGGCAGAAAAATCTATAAAGACCCAAGAAACTTGTCCGACTATAGGGTCATCTACTCTGTACCAGTACAGGTTCATCACCGTGAAGTCAGTTAATCTGCCCAGGCCGGTGTGAAATTCTCTAAATCCTCCACTCTCTACTCTCGCGGACAACCAGCTGGTTCATTAATTCACTCAACCCGCAGCCTGGAATCGACCACTAAATTCTGTGTGAAAGGTGGATCAATACGTAAGTGAGCTACTGATTCCTCGGTGATTCGAATCCATAAGAGACTGAAGATGTCACTTACAACTACAACACCTATGATTCGCTTGCAATGTCGTTAGGGGTTCAAGAAGTCGTAAAGTAGCAGCAAGAGATTGTTGCGACTGTATACATTTCAGGCGATCAACACATAGGCTAACGCACTAGGGGTTTAACCTTCTATTAAGTCCCATTTAGTTCTTCCATCCAATACAGTAGTCATTTTCAGCTGGAAGTAGTGAGATCCTTATAACATCATCAAACTGGATCGACGAAGGCAAATCAAACCGTCACGGTCGCAGCAGTAGAAGCTGGAAAAAATCGCGGACGATGGAACTATCTGCAGTGGTGTAGTCCTCTATAGTTGTATTCAACCCACGTAACATGTATATGACCTTTTGTAGGTATTTAGGTCATCAACTCGTATGGGCCTGACATGTTATTTTTATGAGGGGTTACATGATGAAGGTTCGTAATGAATGTTTTGAGGCTGTCACACCATGGTTGATATGATTGTCTTGGCTGATAATACAGTTGGCGCCGATGCTTTAACAAGAGTTTGGTTTTGAAATGGGGGAGTACCTTTTACAGCTGGCAGAATGTCAGGTCACAAGACGAAAAAATTGGATCCAATGTTCACAGAACAAGATGAACTCTCTAGAAGGACTTCCGCTTTTCATAACGTTGTGACGCAGTCTAGAGTGCTATCCACACAGACTGTTTAAAGAACTGAAAGAGATCGTTGAAAGGAAAGTCTGCCATCGACCTACTGGATGTCAGTAAGTAGTTACGCAACTCTGTGGATTCACTCAGGCTTTCTGTGGGTAATTGAAGTCGTGTACCAAAAATTCCGAGCAGGTGAAAAACTAATGGAAAAAGTTGAAGCGGATCATTATCGGATTTGACTTAGAAGGAGCTATGAATATTGGTAAAGCCAAGAATGTCATCGTCACAGACTGTGTGCCTCCCGTAGATACGATAAGACTAGGTAAGGTGTCATGTTATTTTGTGGAACTAATGAAGTAGGTTCCAGAATCCAGTATATTTAAGCCAAGTTTCAGATAATGTAAATGACTAGGTGTCACAATGAACAATCCAAACACTCCAAAACATATGACGGCTGAACTCGTCCATTCGAACAATCAATGTCATGCCCTAGCAGCTGTCTAACGGATTAGCGTAGATTTTGTAGTAGAATTGCTGCATCACTTGGAAACTCGGGTGTATAGCGTGAACGTCTGAGAACTTTAGAAAACAGCAAGTTCGAAAACTTGAAGCAGAAGACCGAGGATCGTTTACAACTATTTGCACAGATGTCTCCGTTTCATCCGGAGCCGGTCAGCATCCATAAACAGAACATATTGTTTAGTACAGATCTGCACACTCCACAGAACTTGGGTCTGCTGCCACGAAATTCTACTGTAGGCGAAAACCCTTTGCGGAATAACGAGGTCAGAGCTTAGCTCTGTCGTCATCCCAACAGATCTCAGCTAGTCAAGGGTTCATCGGGATTTGATACCGACAGGGCGTTGGACGTACCGTATTCTTTAGCCAGCTGCATATACAACAATTGCTAGACCTCAGTGCAAACTTTCTCACTAAGAATGCAACATTTTTCTGGTCCATGTTACCAACCAACCTACCTGATCTTAAACATTTGTCGTTCAAAATAGGCATACTGGTCTACGGAGGGCTTGCAATATTTACTCAGTAGTAAATGTACATTATGGCTCTGGGTGAAACCCAGTTTGGGGGAATTTGTCAAATAATTTGTCGTATAATGAATCACAGAACCAGCGTGTTCATAGCGCGTGTCTAGATAATCCCTCAAATTTTCTAGACGTGTATCTCCTTACTGTGGTTAGAACAACTGATTGTTCGCAGAATATCCTTCCCGTAAGGAATTTCCCCGTGCTCAAGGCAAACAATGAGGTGGAAGTTGGTCCTTTGTTCTCTCTTGCTAGCATGTCTCCCAGACGTTGGCAAAAAACGTAAACACGGCATATATAACATGTAACAATGTTGGGGAGAAAATCAGATTACTGCAGTTTTGGATCCCGTGCTCAGAATGCTTTTCCTGAGTTAATCAAGAGTAACCACGGGAAGATCCTTCTGAATTACAACAGTGTCTTTACGAAACTTACCTGCAAAATTGGTAGGTTTTTCAAAAGCTTGAATTTTAAGATGCTGGGAAGCGATATACGGTATTTGAACTGGCTTGTGTGTTAGAAAGCTGAGAATATCAAGGGTCTGTTGACCACATTTGGGAACAAGTTGGTCCATCTGTTGAAACACCGTCTGCCATAGGAAAAACGCTATGAAAGTGGAGGAACCTGTAGTAACCCAACCAAACTGACAAAGCGCACAGACGCAAATTAAAGGCTTGCGTACTCTGTGAGCCTACGGGTTTGCATAACGAGTATTGCAAACATAAGACAAGTAAAAAAGTTGAGTCTACCGGGAAATTGTTTGAGAAACCCTAGGGCCCATCTCATCTGCACATACACTAAAGGAACCAAAATGAAGGGCACGAAACTAGTGGGTCCTCAGAAAAAAGCTGGTTAAACAACAATGCAAAAAGTGGGTTATTTACGAGCAACATCTACAAGTGGTGAATTAAATGTCTGTGTAAATTAGAAAGGTGCACTTTTGCAGTGAAGAGTGTATTGGATGTTGAGGGATTGTAGTATGAATTGTCGAAACTAGTTGTAGATAATATTAGGCAAACCGTTGTCCTTTATTTGAGGGTCTGATTCGTCCAAATTCCTCTTGAGGGTGGATCCCTCCATTGTTTTAGTCAGGTCTTGGAGTTACTCACTAATCGGGGTAAATAAAACGTCTGTAGATACCCACACCTAACAAAGGCCGGACAAACCTGCTGCAAAACGCTTTTGGTATGTTAGCCTGACCTGAAATACCTTAAATTTGCCAGAAAGTATGACCAGAAACAATCAATTGAAATGAGTTACAAGTAGAAACCTTTTTCCAGCGAACCATCTTGAATTTGTTGGGAATCCGATAGATATGACCAAAAGAAAACTGGACGAAAAATACAGAGTTTAGATTCATTGCCCTGACTTCATAAAGACGACTGACGACTTCTTGTTAACGACTCTTGGATAACCTTGGAGAATTTGGACATCATGAAAAGCGACTGAAATGGGCATGTAGCATCTCAACGGACAGGCCACACGATACTGTGTTAAAAGGACAACATTCACATAATTTACTGCAATGTGTGACGTACTATAAAAATGTTATTTCTGTTAATTTTCACTAACTATTTAACTAGAATTGGAAATCATTTCTAACGTCTGTTGAAATGGAGTTGTTTGTTCTGTCTGCGCCGCACCTGTCCTCTCCATCGTTTACCATATTTCAGCCATCATTTCTCGTTAATGTTTACCGATCTGACTCATTGTGAGAGTCTCATCACAGTGTATCGAATTTCCGTTTCATGCGTTGAAGCCTTGATATCTGATTTGTCTAGTTTGAACAAACCAGGAGTTTAGTGGCAGGTAGTAAAAGATGCCTGTTGATATTAACTGGTCATCACACAGTGGAACACTACTTTGGCACACAACCAAACATTTCACGCAGCTCGGGCAAAAAGTAACACTAGATTTGTCAATATATCTGTTTGCATTTTGCCAGTGAAATGTCTTCACCAGGATCAGGACCCAAACTCAGAAGATAAAGAAAAATACCACAGACAAAATTTGAGTTAATCTCCTCAAATGTTGTGGTCCTTGAATAGCCCAGAGTAGGTGTATTTGTTACTTTTTACGTATATGGCACATGTATATTTCTTTGGTTCTCTTTGGAATTTCCACATGATCCTTTTGCTTGATATTACTACCAGATCTCTTCTGGGGAGTGAAATCTTTTATATTGGTAATGGTTACGAAGTGGCCACAATGTAGTTAAATCGCTGTCTTGGAACTCTCGGTGGGCTTTTCGGAAATAGTTTCAACTAAGCATTGAAGCCAGGCTCTTTATTCTATTGTTCCAGCGCTGAGCAGTTACTGTGGTTTGCTGGTAAAAGCGACTACATAATTAGTGATTTAATTAGCTTCGCTGTGGAAGATAAACCGGGACGAACCCAAAATTGCCTTGGGCTGGTTTATAGTTCAATAAATTTGTGGCGTCGCAAATAATTCTTCATGTTATTTCCTTTCAATATCAGCGTTACTGTGATAGATCTGGCAGTTTTATGATTAAGGGGTATAAAGAACCGACCCATGATATTGCTAATTGATTTGTATTCACGGAACACAATCTAATGTTTTGTCGATCATTCTTTAAGAGAATAATGACTGAATTTTGAGATGCCACACCAGTTTGACTTTTATGAACTGACTATGGTCGATTTTGTCTCACTTACTGAAGTAGAAACTAGGAACAATGATACTCTTTTTATTATTGACAACAATTTATCGAAGCTGTCGTTTATTCTTTATAACTATCAACAAGGGTCTTCGTTTACAAAATATCCGGTACCATACATTCTGAATATGGCCTCAAAACTGTGGAATACTTCAAACAAATAACGAATATTACTCGGTGTGTTATGCTTGTAATTGTTTCTGAGTACTAACACAAGACTGGTCTTTGGAGTAGTTGGACAAAAATAGAACATACATGTCTGATTAAATGCTAACGCTATCATACTTTTTCAGTAGACCACGGAATGTTCAATACTGCCACCTTAACTACCAGGCTGAACGTTTGTTTCTTTCTAACCGTCCATAGTAATGATAAGTAAGCCATCTGTGTTCCTTGAGGTCAGCAAGAGTGGAGATCAATAAAGGTGTCTAAAGCATCCCTTAAACCCGGGTCTAAAGCGTAGAGTACAACTGTACAGTCACCATAAGATACGTTATTTTAACAGAAACTGATAACTCACACTGACACAAATCCACTAATTTTAAGGCCGTAGACGTACTTTATCCGAAAACAAACTGGCACCGGCAAATTCGGGAACTACGAACACGCTCATTCGAGTTCAGTTGTTCACACTGCACGTTCAGGAAAATGCGTGCAAATTAATGCTGGTATCTCACCTACATTATTTAAGTGACAAGATGTGCCGAGTGTTTTTTACCAAGTTAACTAAGTTATCTGCTAAGACTTAGAATGTGGATCAACCACTGTATTGAACTCTTTGGCTATCAGACACCTGTGTGATTATGAACAGAATCAAAAGGTGTACCAGGGCATCTGGTCTTATCTAGTACGGATCTACTTGAAAGGTATCGCCAGAAACTTTCGGCTTGGCTGTGTCAACCCTAGCAATAGTACTTTTAAAACTTCTGTTTGGGTATACTCAACTACGCCTAAAAATAACTCTCAGGTTTAGCGAATGGACCCAATGAGAGCGATGGCCATGTAAGACCGTCTATCGTTGGATATATTGGATGTGATCGCACTAACAAAACGCATACCTAGAGAACTGCTCCATAAAGTGATATCTAATTGACGAGTATTCAACGAGCGATACTAACAATAAGCATCTTTAAATTAAGTTCTCACTTATCTGTCTTGGTAATTCCTTAGTTTGATTGCAAATGTTTTCTCATAAGTATTGTCCGTGGCAAACGAAAAGTCAAGTTAAATTGCTACTGTGTCATTGACCTTTCTGAATCATCGAAATTAATTTAAGATTCAGTTGCTGTCTCATATTGTTTACACTAATACCAGCCGCTTAGAATTGATTTCAAAGTTTTGAGTTCAACATCTGCAGATAACCGGTTAAAATCTTAATACTGATAATGTCAAATTAAAGGCGGTAAGAATGCCCTATTTGTTTAGTGCATCTTGAAGCGTCAATTCCTGGTGAACTGATTAGTTTCATGTTAACATGCAGACTGACCATCTTGAGAAACTTTGGGCTCATTTCACACTCTCCACCATCACTACTGTGATTGGCATGATTACTGTACCCGACGTATGTCTAACAGGACAAGATTGGCCGGTGAGCCAAAGAATTGAGAAAATACTCCCGTCACTTTGAAGCTGAGATCGCAAGTCTACATAAACTTTCTGTCAGGATTTTCTTGCTTAACAGTTGAATTCATCAACTGTGTAAGCAAATAGGAGAGGACATCCAACAGTTATGGTGAGTTGTAGATACAAGGAAACTTACAAGTTTGATGAACACCTCGAAGTGTTGTGTGATGCAGTGAAACACAATAAGCATTTAATGGCTCTTAAAAGTGCGTCAATTGAGTCGCATTTCGGATAGCATTCCATTAGTCAGGTGATCGTTTTTATCATTTGTTATCTTAATTCAGACAGCAAAGTGAACGGAAAACCCTATTCCAAACCAGTGTTGTCGATATTTGCTGTTCAGACGGATGGACTTACACGACACATCCTGTCAGCTGGCCACATCGTGAACTTGACCTCAGCCTTCATCCTCATAGTGCGCCATGCACGGCCGAAGAAGTTATTGAAGCTGTCAAGGTAAACCAGCCCAAACGTTTGTGTACAAAGAAAATTTGTGGACCTTAGGTTGCTATGAACAGTGAATATCATTTGGATCACTCGACTAGCAGTTCAGTTCTGTAGTTTCTTTTTTCTTACCCCACGCCCCAAGTGTTGTAGACGTTGAATTGAAAGTTTCCCATGTTATTGGTTATTTGGTACTGGTGAGCTAATACACTAAGCTAGCATCTACCCGTATTCCTCTTCCAACTGCTTTCACGTCGGCCGCAGAAAAATTATTTAAAGTATTTTTTAAATGGGTGACCTTTTATCTGCGGGTTGCATCATGTCGTACACTGCTTCATCCTTTCGACAATTTTACCCGGATATCGAGTTGAAATAACAAACTAAACCAATTACGGCGTAAAACAGAACTCCAGTCTTCAGCGTAAAGGTTTTTTTTAAAAGTTTCTGGTCTGGTAGACAGATTGTGAATAATACAATGTTAAGAGGAAACTGTAATATTCTACGTTTCAACCACTTCGGTTGGCCTTCCTCAGGAGTGTTGTAATCGAAATCACATTAACAAAGGTCCTTTACGGTCTGGCATTTCTCAGCAGTACTTATAAACCTCAAGCTCAGCTACGTAGTTTTATAAAATAAACAAACTACAGCGTTGGTGTTATGACAGTCCGTATGGTTTCAAACAGTAAAAACGATAAGTTGAATTGGACAGCGCCAATGGTCATTGGCAGTATGTTAGTAAGTTAGCTCGTCTTGCTAAATTTCGCCTCCATGAATAACCTTGACGACATGTGTACCTAAGCCAGCAGATACACAGAATCATAGGGATCCTTCTAATTTACAGGCTAAACTGAAACAACGAAAATGAGTGTGAGCGATTAGTCACTGGGATCGTCATCGGCGGTGGGTCAAACTAGCACGGCTCAATAAACTTCGTTTCAACGGCCTGTGGACCGTCCGGCAGTAGTTATATCCGCGCAACATGAATGTGTGTGAACGGCTTTGGTGAGTCGTAAGAGCACTTCCTCCACACTCCGCGTCGTTTAACACGATTCTTTAGAAGGAACTTTGCAAATCTGGTTCCGACGTTTGTAATTCACGTACCATCTCGCTACATTTAGCCCTTCCTTACCTACACCATTCTTGCATTGTTCAGTCCTTCCGTCAGCAAGTGTTTAGTCTGTATATTAGTTTTTGCTTTCGATCTGCACGCTACACGTCAAAGCCTAACTGACGTTAACTTTAGATGAGACCCAAATGTGAAAAGTCAGAGCTTCGGCTAGATTCGAACCAGCGACAGACACAGCATGCATCAACGCGGCAAGCGCTCTACCAGCTGAGCTACGAAGCCATACCAGGAGCTCGGAAATTTCACATTTGGACTCAGTCATCCACCCGTCCCACTGTCTCATATGGAATCCACCAAATGATTCAGGGGATCGACTGCCCCGGCAGGATTTCTCAAACAGTTCACGCTGGAATCCACCAACGCCACTGCTGAGCATAGAAATTGTATTACTAATAAGTAGTGTGGCAGATTTATGAATTTAGATGAGACCCAACTGTGAAAAGTCAGGGCTTCGGCTGGATTCGAACCAGCGACAGACACAGCATGCCTCAACGCGGCAAGTGCTCTGTGTTTTGCCATTATGGTCGCTGAACAAACTCTAATACACCAAAGCCTTCACATGCTCCAGTAATATTAGACAAACAAATGACTGACTTCACTGTTTTAAACACCATTCTGTGTGCACAGAACAGACTGACTAGTCCGGTCAGACCAACCGCTGAGGCTAGTCCCCGTGATTTACCAACTATGGTTTTTATTCTTTTGTTGTCTTGTTACTGCACTAAACAGGAGAAAATTCAGTTCCATGTGTAAACCGAAGGGAAATATAAAGGTTCTCGGTTCGAGTTTCAATCTCGTCATCTTGATCTAACTTGATCAAGCGCAGTTACAATCCATCTTGTAGCATGTATTTTATAAGTATAAGCACGAAAGAATGAGCAACGCTTTACACCATCTTGCCTAGAAAGCTCGCAATTTAGATTAACCATAAGACAGACAATATTCACGGTACTGAAAAGTAGAAAAAAGGATTGAACGCTGTTTTGTACACTGTTTCACCATAAATCGCTTATGCGCGGATAGTTCTTAGTCAAAACAGTTTTGAAAACAGTAGCTGGATGTTCGGGTGCGTTAGTTAGAAATCGGCTAATTAAATAAGCAGCTGCTCATTAAAAAAGAAAACTGAAGCGATCGGTAAACACACAGACAAATAGAGATACTATACTTAGCATATCACTTTGGGGGACAAAACATTAGCTTGGTGAAACCGGACAGGTCGTGCCTAATGTAACCAATCACTACTTACCAAAGTCGGGCATGCTGGCGTCATTAGCACGGTACGTCAATTAATAATTATTTGTCATTGCCTGAGCAGTCGGGTATAACTCGGCAAACGTGACAGAGGTTCACAACCTAAATCAGCCCTATCTAGACGTGGACAACTCTTTCAGTAAAACTTCGTGTGCCTGCCGTCGCCACTTTGTGCATATTGGAACATTTTTACACTTCCCCCTTCCAACTGATAACTCATGATCAGTCAAACAAAGCCCAGTATAGCAAACAGACTTCTTAAGAAGGCCACCCGTAAAACATCCAAAAGAAAGGTTATTGATCCCGGAGAAACTAGTGACTCAAACTATTGGAGAAAAATATCGAAAACAGAGGATGGGAGAAATCAGCCGACTTCAACGAAAGTAAGTTATCCCGTCCCTTACCCACCATTTAATATGCTCAAATATTCTCCATTCAACTTGAATCACAAATGAAGTCATCTTTGAAACTCTGTTAATCAAATCACCTTTTGGATATCTTTACCAGAATGCACAGTCACTCGAATTTTGGATCAGTAATAGTTGAAACAAGTGGTGTATGAGATGGATGACTTTAGGGAAATAATTCAGTTATGAGACAACAATGAACTTATCTGTTTAACTGTCATCGTGTGCTTACGAATCTTTTTTAGCGTTTCATAAATTTTACAAACAGACGGAAAAAATAAATGAACGTTTTAGATGCAAATTCTTTATATTCCCCATGTTCAACCCCGTATGTTTTTCAGCTTATCAGCTAACAGTGTGGAGTTTGATCTTCAGAAGTCCAGCATCAACTCCACTTGACCAAAGTCAGCATAATTCGAATAGCTGTTTTAACTGGTTTTCTACTGGAGAAGTATTTTTCTCGCTGTTGTCAGCCGATAGCGCAAATCCATGTCCAGATTTTTAGGTGAACTCTGATTCTCGAATGAATTAGACCGACCTGTACAAAAACACTCGCTACTGATTTGACTTTGGGAAAAGCAGTGACAGAAGATGGAACTGTTACACTTCTGTCGCAGGACAAACGAGTATGGTGATGTTGGGAGTTAATTATAAATGAGTGAATTCAAGGTTCTTATATTCCGAATTTTTACCTTTCTGAATGTGGAAGATGTTGAAGCTGACATTGAATTTCCTGATATTCAAATTACCCCAACAGTGCGGTCGCTTTTTTCTTTATATGACGAACGCACACACCCAGGTACGTTCAAAAGGGCAGTCACTGTTACATTACTTGCCGCCCACATTTACGTCTTTGCATTTCCAAGAAGAACTGCTTGTTGGTGAGCGACCTTCAAAATAAATCATAACATAGGTTAAATACCCCTTGTTTTTCGCCTGAAGCATTTCTAACAAACACAATAAGAAAGAAAGCGCCTGACGACATGAGTTTTGCTTACACTCGCAATCCCATCTTTTCTCACACTGACAGAAAAGCTTATTCCCGAAGATCGTAAGTTGAAACCTTTTGCCATTGTTCCATTCCTTTTTGTATGACGGATAAGTTATGCGTCACACTTCAGCGCGCAACCACAGTCATCATATGAAACACTCAGGATACACGGGAGGTTCCTCAGTGACCGTCTTATGATAGCCTGATGAGTTTTTGTGGGGAAAGGTTTCCTATATTTAGGGTTCAGCCAGTTAATGATGGTAGAGAGCAACGGAACCAAAAACGACACTAGCTCACAATACACGCATGACACCATTGAAGTTTCAGATTTCATAAGGTAGCATCCCATGTGATCCTTTCAAATGAGTTTACAATTCCGTTCTTGTCCTACAGAAATAGGAGCTTCACGACTGGTTTCCTCCTTGTCTAATTTTGACCGAACCGGGCTAGTTTGGTATTGTGAGTAAATCAGTGGAAGTTGTGAGACATTTTGTGCTTAACAGAAAAATAACGCGACACTGAGGACATCACATTTCTGAAATGGTTGACAGAAAACACGCGGAAGGTAAACAGTATTGGAACCGAATATCAAAAATATCTTTGAATCTGAAATTACGCCAATAATTCAGCAAGCTTTGAAATTGCATTCCACATTTTTTCAGTTTTGTTAAATTTTATTTTCGAAACTGTCATCAACTAGTCTATTCAGGGTGTTGCCCTTAAGTGAAGCTGCATCAGTCCACCTCAACAATGATAATCTAAAGGTTGTTGGATTAAAATGGTAAGAACTTCTTCCGACTAGGTGTAGTTGGAAGCTTTGATGCTTTCTGAATGACGGACATTAACTCGCTTTTCTGTCATTCAAATATTTCACATGTTTAATAACTTAACACATTTCGTTGGCGAAATGATGAAAAGGAGTTTCAGTCTAACTTGAAGCTCAGAAATGACGGTGTTTTTCATCAGGAGTAAATATTACCATTCTTCGTTTCTGACACATTGTTATACTCCCATATAAAACATTAGGAGGATATAAATCATGTGATGTCCTCCAAGGTAACACTTCTTACATTCCAAAGGTACGAAATATTGCTCTGGAGAATATCATACGATCTACATCTTCTCGTTGTCATATTTATATTCATCAATGGAGCAAACTGCTTAAATTTTCCCCAAGGAATATTCACGAAAGATAACACCAGCAAACTTGACAACCTCTATCTCCAGTACAAGATATCCACCGGACGACCACATATTCTGTTTTATAAATCGTGGTTGTCCAAATCTCGGCTCCCACGCCTGTGCATCCAAAACATTCGGTGATGTAAGCTGTGGCTAAGCAACTCTAACTTCAGGCGGATTACTGAATCCCATTTCAAAAAATGTCAGAGGAATTTGGAATCGCTCGAGAAGGTGCACAGAACGTTGTAGCACATTGTAAATAACCAATCGAGTGTCCGTCGGATCAAATATATGGATTTTTACGGCACAGTTTTCCGACGGGAAAAGCGAATGAGACAATCGCTCGGTGTTTCTTTTTGACCGATTACAAATACCTCATCATGTCCTGGAGAACTGGATAAGTATGTAACCAACCTCTCATCATAAACTTGACCGCGTACTCATATGGACGCTCATGTTTTAGAATTGTGGTATGCCTTATCACCAAAGAAGATTGAAGAACATGGGTCACACGTCCAAATTGGAAATCTTCACAATCAATTTCGGCAACATTCGTCAGCGTTTGAAAGGAAGCAAAATCAGCTGAAAGTACTATTAGTATAGGTCGCTCGCCAACATCAGAATCACGTAAAAAGCCTCACAACCTATTAATATTGACACTTCTATAGATTTGTAGAAATAAAATGAAAATTAGAACTTGATGTTATCTCCGGAATATAGCTTCAAAGGTTGTGTTGGTGGGCAAGGCAGGATACCTGGATATAATGTTCGAGGCACTGAGTGACAGAAGATTTTCTCGGACGATAGACCTGCCAAATTCGAAAAAGTACATGAGGAAGTCTGTTGAAAGTTGGAAAGGTTGAGGATAAACGGCGTTATATCATTCGATCAGTGCAAGCTGATGAAGCCAATGAGAACACGGACGCTACATACGTACGGACTGTTCAGAATCCATGAACCCAATGTCCCACTTCAAACCATTATGTCCATGTGCTACGCCTAGTAGCGTAAATTGCTCTTTTGGCCAGCTGATTTGTTTAAACTAATCAGAAGACAATTCAGTAAGTACAGTCTGACAGACAGTCCCCAACTTGTTAGGCGTACAGATCTTTTAAGTTTCCGAGAAAAACTGATGTGTTCTTTTGATGTGACGTCCCTTTTTGTAAACATTCCTTTTTATGAGACAGCTGGTAGCGTTTATCAATTTATTTTATGCGACGGTGCTCCCTTTTCATTCTTTCGACAAAACTGGAATCAACACTAATACTGTGTACACATAAAGTAAGGTTCAGTTTTCAACGAATGAACGGGGCTGCCAGGAGGCGTCCGTTGAGTCCATTTCTATCGGATTTTTCGTGGTTAGAATATAATCTACATTATGCGGAAGCTTTTTAAAACTGGCGCTGCATAGGCGCTACAGTGATGACATTTAAGCAGTTTTTGAGGGCCCAGATGATTCAAATACGCTACTCCTGAAGCTGAATCATGCTCTTCCGAACTAAAGACTGACGAGGGAGGATGAGGTGAATGACTGCCTTCCGTGCCTGAGCATTCCAACCACTCAAAAATCAGATGGCACGGTAGGAAGATCCGTCTACAGGTAGCCTACCTGGACAGAGCCGTTTATACCTCTCGGAAGCTTATGTCCGGTGCAGTATAATAGAAGCTTAATCAGTAGGCCGTTTCACAGGGCGGGAAGGATTCGCACAGACGACAGCCTACAGAGTTAAGCTTACTGACAGGTACCCTGGATGTCAGCGGGTACCCTCTGCAATTTCCTAGAAGGCACAGCAGAGCCATCATCCTAACCGCAGAAGAAACGACGGCACGGAACTCCCGCTCCAAGGGGATGGCTGGTCAACGATGGTTAGGAAGCGCCTGATAGCTGCCGTATCCGCAAAATTGTGCACAGTGCAGCGGACAAACAATCAACGTTTTTCACATCCCAATGTTCACATAGATGAACGCGTAGTTGAATTATGAGCTACACAGGGACAATAAACCGAAAAACAGCTGTTCGTATCAAGCAGCATGTTTTCAAATGGCTGGAAACTCAGTTAGAAATGTCAGACGCCTGCATAGATCGCTCCGAACGGCACTCAGGTTCATCAGTAACAAGGTACTTAAGCCAAACAGAACACAGAGTCAAAGTTCCTGATGCATACTCCAGTATGCTGAGAATTTGGTTATTAAACGTCACAGTCCCCCCTGTGTGTTCAAAAACAATTTGTGTTTACGCTACGGCTACCTTGGTAGCAGGGATTCTCACATTTTTGATTTTCAATTTGTGTTCGTCTGTTTAATCCCGTCAGCCGTGACTTCCGCCCAGTGAAAATTTGACTTGTTTACAATTAGTTAAACGCTCATCTGTGATCAGTATTTGTGCAACTCAAGTCCGGAGAACACTATGTGACTAACAACTTCTCACTGTCTTATTCTACTCCCAAATATGCTTACGGTATCTACCACTCTCAGTTACTAGAGAATTATGCAGGTCTGATTTACGCACGATTTGACTGAATTTCCTTGTTCTTGCTTGCGTATAGGAGGATGAGTATCCATTTGCCAATAAACGACTGCATATCTGAAGCCAAGCGTTGTCCAAAGGTTGACGCCGAGAAATAATCAACAAACAATCGCCAAAGTAACAAAAAGTTATGAGCAAGTGGGAGTTCAAAACATTTCAGACACCACGCTGAAATATGAGTGTAACAGACCGTTGAATGCTCATTGTTTAGAGGTACTGTATACATTCAACGTGATTAAAATCCGTAGTAAAGATTGTGTGTATGCATGTGTTTTCAAGCAAGTACCAGCTCTGTGTTGAGTCAGTACGAAACTCTTGTAACAAACCGGAACGAACTCCTCATTCAGAGCACTACCACGTTACACGGGCTGTCACCTCTGTGTTGTGTCACTGAACTACTTCGAATAATTCAAGCAATTCAAAAATTTATACCAAACTATCCAATCTATGAACACTTGCGTAGGCATCATGGGTAGTGAATAGCAATCTCCAACCATCTGATCTTACCAAACCGTCAGTGTGAAATTCCCATGTGTGCTATACATTTTAACGGCAGTTGGATGCCTTCTCAAGAAGCTTCGGGACAAAACAGTATTATTTTCACAACCACTAGAATTGTTTCTGAGCGTCGATGTAGTGACTGTCGAAACACGTGCAAGACTACATCCGTTGCCGCACCGCTAGTAAACCTATATTTGCATACTTTTTCGAGTATAAGGACTAATCCACATAAGCCAAAATACATCAGTTTGGATAAACAGAAATTAGTTTGTTGGGTTCATGAAAAAATTCAAGAAGAATTCCCCCAATTTTGTGATGGTTAGTTCTACCCTCGCAAGCGTATATACCAGAACGACAGACGTTCGGCTACACTGTCACCCAAAAAAGTTAGAGGAATTTTCCGGAGGTCTACGAGTAGCAAACAATAGAAAAGTTTGAATAACTATCCCCCGGTTATGCAATACCAGACTGAGTACATAACAAAATTATGGAATAGTGACATCAGACCAACCCAAACATACTCAACTAATTAGTTTGAGCGGAGTCAAGCGCATCGTACTGGGAACAGAAATAGTGTTTTACCACGGTTACGTGACGAGTATGACGATTGAGAGTGCAGGTGTTTGGTCAGCTATGGAGTGAGTGGTGTGCATTGGTGATCGCAGGTCATGGGCGAAGCATTTCTGAGTATACAAACATGGAATGTTCGCTCCCGTTGAAATTGTTTCAGTTACTACAGGAAAACATCATCACACGGTTTTGGTTTCTCAAGTTTAGCATGGTAAACAGAACGAAAATAATTTACTGGATTTACAGTATACTGTCTAGAAAAAGATGTGTTACAGCCATAACCGGTAGTTGCCTTGGTAGTTTTGCTACTGATCTGAGCTGGCTGGAACTCACGGATACGATAAGGGTCTGCTCCTGCAGTCAACTTAATCCGCTCTACAAGTAAGGAATTAACCATTAAAAAGCCGTAATAATGTAATCAAAACTTTATGCGCCACCTAACCTTACATTTGCCTTGATTTCACTACGGATATGTAAAACTGGTAAGACGGGCAGCAGGAGCATTACTTATCGTATTCATGTTTATGTTCTAGAAATTCTTCGCCCATGACCTGCGATCACCAATGCACACCACTCACTCCATAGCTGACCAAACACCCGCACTCTCAATCGTCATACTCGTCATGTAACCGTGGTAAAACACTATTTCTGTTCCCAGTACGATGCGCTTGACTCCGCTTAAACTAATTAGTTGAGTATGTTTGGGTTGGTCTAATGTCACTATTCCATAATATTGTTATGGTAATGCATAACCGAGAAAAATATGACAAACGCACACTGCGTCAAAGAAGTCCAGTTTAGTTAGATATTTACCTGTGATGTGGCCTGGGGTTTGAGGCAAAGTTTTACACAATCCTCTGTGCTTTTGATAACCTTCCGCAACTCTGTGATCACAGGTTCCTTGACTTATTTACATAAAATCCATTGTTCCTACCAGAGATCTACAGAGTTTTAACCTTGGTTCATGTTTTTTCTTAGTTGTGTTGAAGCGTTCCCCAGTTGTTACGCTTAGACTGTTTTGGAACCACGAGCTTCATGTTCGTATTCTCTCCTTCATTTTGTCCATACTGATCATGAATTTCTCTCCACCAGTGGTAGATTTATGTTCAGATTTGAGTTCACATATCAGATGTTTTTCACAGTAGTTGTACCTTGTTTTCTGTGAGCATAAAACTCTAATATTTTGATGGACGTAATCTGTTGCTTTTGATGTTTGATACGTTATATTTTCATCGAATTTGGAAGCTTCGACTTTCCTCAATTCAAAGCCATGTATGACCGCCTTCCTTCTGAGAGTTCCAGTAAACATCTAAGGGTTATGTTCTCTCATTTTCTGCTTGCACAACTAACTCACACTTAATATGCTAAATAATGTCAAACTGTTCACATTGCGAGCGCATTACAATATGAGTGGTTATTAGAATTACCAATGAATTTTTAACTTACGTCTAACTCTTTTGAACAGTGAATATTGGAAATCTTAATCATTAGAAGGCAAAATCTTACTTCAGTTTTTGAAGATCAGTGTGAATAACATCATGGGAAGTTACGAGTATGCAAATAACCTAAGTATACTGATGCCAACGGTTCCGCTCGTTTTTTGCAGATGCTCCGCTCAAGCTAAAATTAACTGCTGAATTTCAGAGATTTAGAGTTTTTGAACTCGAACTTTGCTCCTACTTGACTGCAGTCATCGCATTCTGATGAGCGGCTCGGCCGGCTCATTTTGAAATAAAATACTACGCTGAGGTTCAACTCGTATTAAAGCTCGTCACTAGTCTGTAATCCCGTCCGAACTGGAGTTTGCACTCCAACTCCCGTGTTTGTAACTGTAGTGTTAATCACAACTCCAGTAACGTCACGTTAGGTACGACCGTGTCTTCATATTCGAGCGCATAACCACAACCTTATTAAAACAGTGTTAAGCCTGCTCGATCTTTCCGAAATTAGGACTAACGGATATGCTCTGTTCAGTCTAACCCGTAAACCAAAAATCGCAAGCTTCTTAGTTAGATTGAGGCCAAGAAATTCACTCGACCAACTCAGTAATGTGTAAATTACTGATCGAATTTCGGGAAATGACAGAAGTAACAAGCAAAACCGATTCTGTTAAATAAAGCAGTTTTTCATAAGAAAAGCCTATATCAATTTTTTCTAAGCTTTGATATCATCTAAGCCGGTTTTCTGTATTTCGAACCAGAACAACAAACTGAGCCATTGTTTATGCTGAAGAATAATTAAAAGCGTACTATTGTTGAAGTACGTGTATGACCTGAAAATTCATGTTTTCCAAACAAGCAAAGTGTTCACCAGCTTTTTCACGTTTGTATTGGGCTTGAGTGAATATTCAGTATTTCATCCGGGCGATTATCACCCAAATGTATTGCTCCAGTTTTTTTGGTTTTCCAAGGTGGAACGCGCCCCAGAGTTTTTTCAATCCATCTAGTAACCCCGCAAACGGGCTTTATTGTTTAAACAAACGACATCGTATATCCTACTGTAGAACACGGCAGAACCATAAAAATAGCGCCGCCTTTCGGTTTTTATTAAACGACGCCATCAGAAAAGTGGTTATCATATGAAGGAAAATCTAAACTACATTCTGGAACCTTAACTAACGAATGTTCCTCGCCATATTAAAAATGTGCTTACGAAAAGATTTCGTGTGTAAAGTGTAACTAAAATTATTAGATGTATCTAATTGTGTCACCCATCTGGCTGCACTTACAACCCCAGCGCTTCCACTGACCAACGTTTCTCCCATAAGTAATAAGCCTACCTTTCTTGAATAGCGCAATTCTCCCTCTTCACTGTTCTCATATTCAGTTTTGCAGTTTGTAGCTGTTCATTTTCTCGCTAGACACTAACATTAATCACTTGAACACGTTCAAACTGATGTCAAACGATATCTTGCTATTTGCAGAGCTCGCAGCACTAGTTTACGGTAGTTAATTAGGAGTCCTATTGCACATTTTAATTGGTCTCTGTTTTCTTTATTGTCAACCTGATTGTATTTAGTCTTTCTATAGGCGCCATAACCTCAGTGGTTTTGGCACCGTGTGACTCCACTATAATCCCACTTTTATCCTACATTCACTCAGCCCAGCCATATTACTATACATCTGAATAAGTGTTTCCAATACACAGAGTTACTGATAAACTGGCCACCTATACGCTCAATCTGAGCATGCTGCGCTCATATTTCACAAAGTTACTAACAAAATAGTGAGTCAAACTGTGAGTGACTGCCATTTAATCTATTCAATCATAATCTGGTGAGCTAGTGTTTGTGAACTGTGGTAAAATTTGCGGTCAACTCGCTTGTGAGCAATCCGTTTTCGAAATTTTACTAAGAAAGAAATTTTTTGATGTGTTCGCGTTTTCTCCGAGATTTCCGCGTCAGTTGGGTTATAACCGAGTTTCTTCTGCTTATGAGCTATTGAGATACATATCGTGAGAATGGCTTTGCTAAGGAGATGAAGATACTACCAAGACTAAACTACATCTTGAACCAAATTAGGCTCGTTTCACTTTGTTTCCCCGCACAAACTAAACATATACAGCTTAATAACGCTTAATTTGTTTGTGAATATCAAATAGAGTTGCCAACGTTCCCTGAGATTGTTCCGAGTGGTGTTTCTGTATTCCTTTGACTTCAACTGAAGAAAATATTTTCCGCACCTTTCTTAAACTGAAGTCGGTGGTCATGATGAGCGGGGACTTAAGGCATCTACCTATCTGCTCGATAAATTTTAGTGAAATTGATTAAAAAAACGTGACCGCTGAAACACATAATCTCAGATGGGTTTGGCGATTCACAGGCTCTGGCTTACTTACTTACTCGTTGTACCGAATACAAAGAAGGCTTCGTGTATGAAAAATAATATGCAGTAAAAGTAACATTGGATGCTTTTTTGCTCTGAAATTCTCTCCATTCATTCTTACGGGTAGATATTATGCAGACCCATCATCACCACGATAGATTTCAACAAACTGTTCACTTATTTTTTGAATTGTTGTGTAATGCTGTTTAGTTAAAAAGAACTTGAAAAATACTTGAAACGGCAGTCCATAACATAAATCAAGTGATAGAATCAGTCGCGTAAAAAGACTCCTTGTTGTCATAGTGAGTCTGAGTAAAGTTTTGGTCAGGAAGATCGAACTTTTAAGTAAGACTTTCCTATCCTCCTCAAACAGATTTCTGCGATCATTGCAGTCATTCAAAAAATATCCCAATTTGGATGCAATAATGAGTTGATTGGAAATGAATGGGAAATAAAAGCAGCAGAGGGAGGAAGAATAATTTCACGGTTTCCTGAGACAACTCAACAGTTAGCGGCAGAATGATTAGAAGATTCATTTTTTGCTAGATTCTTAAATAATAGTTCTAAAACTTTACTTTCTGGTCGCATAATGTTGTTGCCATATATATAACTACCCGAAACATCACCTTTTTATACATCGTAAATTTTTCATCCCAGCCTTACAAAAACTGTTCGCTACTAACCAGTAAACGAATGTTACGTGAATTCACTAATCTCATCTGCGAAGCGATTATTCAACTGGTTAATAAGTGACTGTAGCCCTCATCCTTCTGTTTGTCCTTGTAATATAGGAATCTTGTAATAAGGTTACATGTTATACAGTTAGCAATCATACGACCGATATCTTTTGGTTTACTGGGAAGTAAAAATTGGTCCATCTTTTGTTCCTCTACGTCCTCATGTGTGTATTATTCTCAGGAGTTCAGTAATAAACACTTCAAAGATAACAGCTAAGAATTACACCTTATAAGAAAAAAAAGAGTTTTAAAAATTGTACTCAGTTATTTTGAAGTTGCTCCGCTCAAGGTTCCTGTAAGCTGCGTAACAAACGAAATCCAAAAACAGTTTATTCCCTTCAGTATTGTATATTTTCTCATCAATTTATAGAATATATTCTGATCCGAGCTGCGTTTATTTTTTTACCATGAATGCCAACAACTGGAAATCCTTTTACAATGTTATCAAGGTTTTTCTCTCACGAATTTCACTATGGAAGAGCGTTAACGTGCTTTGTACTTGCTGGCACATCATTGCCAACTAGTATGGTAACCATGATTAATTGTTACTAGGCGTGATGGAATATACGTTTCGAGAGAGACCCAGCTGTGATGTATGCAAGCTTCAACAGCAATCCGATCTGCGTCAGAAACCGTCGGTCCTCAATTAGTGATTATTCTGTCTGGTGGGCAACATCGGACACGTTTATCCACTTATTCCACACTTCTCACAAAAGGCACCTATCTATCTATGATAATGACAGTACTGTTAATATGAATTTCTTGCTCAACTTCAGTCGAAATCCAAAGTTTACGCAGCCGGTATTTCCTAAACCGGTAAATCATCCACGTTCGTGAGTTGTAACACAAATGTAAAAAATTCGTGGCAAAGGGGTTGGTCGATTTCTTCTGATGCAGATTGGAAGCTCCTCTTTGTACGTTCATCTTTTGGACACTTTGGTAAGTCTTGCAGGATACACTGAAATGGCCCAGTAAGCAATTCGGAGTGCAAATTTTATAGGTTTTTTGTCGGATCTCAATTCATGTGATAACACCACACTATATATATAAAGGTATTTATTACCTTCCACCGGTTGAAACTTAGCCAATGCTGGAACCTTCCTCAAATTATGAACAAGTCAGAAGATATGAGTGCGCGCGAAGTATGCCATTTGAGTAAATTTTGCCTAATGCTTTTTCGTCGAAGATAATCTTTGAACGATTTACTTTTGTAGTAAAATAAGCTATTTAGCTACAGTAATTTTTTTGAAATCAACCTTAAGGTCTCTGCTGTGTTAACTGTTCTAGCTAGGATGCTGGTGAGAGGCATCGCGAAAATATTCTTCGTAACAATCTTCCCTAACTGATTCTGTTCACTTATTTCCTGCAGCAATGAATTTTTGTCAAATACTTTTTCATCACCAGGATGTCAAAAATGACTCCGACAAAATCATGTGGACAGTTTGTATATGTTCACTTTTAAGACCGCCCATAAAAAGAACCGAGTACAGAACTATCAAAAATCTATATGGCCAGAGTGATTAAAGTCTGGAGACTAGTGGATAAAACTTGCGTGATAAATAACGATGTAAGCTGGTTAATACGCTTCCAAACACATCACATCGTAGCATACTAAACAGGATTATAAGAACATTTTTTCTCATTTCACAGGTGCTTCTGATCATACGACAGATATCCTGTTATTGGGCTAACAAAATGAACACCATAACAGGAAAAGCGTTTACAGAGAATAAAGCCCTTCTTCTATACGGGAACTAAATAAACGTTCAATCATCCTATCGGCTCGTAACAAGACCACAAGGGTCAAACAAGTGAGCAGGACTTTTAAACCGATATTTCTAGTGTGATTTATGCAACTGTATACTACAGAAATGTCCACCAATGGTATGTATCATTCTAAGACGAAAGAATTCATCGACGCAACACTAAAAACAGAGGTCCTTGAAGTGAGCCGGACGTAACATTTCTTAGACCAGTGATCGAAATAGTGTTGTACTTTGCAGGAAAATTTCCATTTGACCTGGCCGTTTGCTCAAAACTGCTGCTGTCCGAAACCTACGACCTTAGCTTGGCTTTATCCGGTAAGTTGACCACCAACGGTCAGAAATACTCCAAAGTAGGCTTTCAAGGGACTACTTGAGTTAATGGCAGTATTGGGAGGAAGTGAAAGTGCGAAATTTTGTAAAGTTTCGCCGAGTTATTTACTCCTATTTTTGCCGAGAGGAAGTTACTTGGAATTTACATTTCATGTACCAAAACGGGCCGGTTCTGCACACCAATGGGAAGCATAACTTTCCATGGGTTTGAACTTGTGTAGTGTCTATCTTACTGTCCGGATGTTAACGCACCAGAAACATTAAAAGATCACTGGCTGAATGCGCGTAAAGAAGTGTTACAGTTTTCAGTTCATCATCTAAATTGCAACGGTTTCCTAATGAAAATTACAAAGAGCCCGTTCGAAATAGGTAAAGTTTATTCACGGAACTCACAAGCATGCGCAATCTAAGTTTTACTCAAAAGCAAGACATTTAGAATCTCCCTAAAATTATGTGCAGCCGTTTTTGGCATTGTCGATGAAAATCAACTTCGGCAAATCCTGTTCTCGGATTAAGAGCGATGTTCACCAGCAAGGAAAACAAAACATCCCTGCACACTACATATAATGTGGTAGCAAGCTAAAAAATCATCTTACTAAGAATTCTAATTGTCCAGTGGTCGAAGCTGACTTACGTAGCACAGTAACCATTTCCAAAACGTCAGAAAAGCTGACATTACATCATTTTTGGTGTCGGCGACCGACTTCTTTCTCAAACCCGTTTTACTTATGAACATTCCATTACGACTTGACCTCACAACCATCGTTGATTGTGTTTGATGCCGAAAAAATAAATCCAGTGTTTGATATTTCAGAATCAGTTTCTTGGTTATATCTGTTTATTACGGGACGAATGCAAGACTGATTAACTTGTGTGAGAACAATATCCGGGACAGAAGTCATAACAGAACTAGAAAGCACACAAGTATGTTTGATTCCTGTATCAGAAAAATTCTGAATGTTACAACAAATTACAAGTGGAGGTGAAAAAACCAGTCATCATTTCAAAAACATTTCAGCACATCTTGGGGACTCCTCACAATTTCTTCCCGATTTTGACATTTCCGATGAAATGATTTAAATAATTGTGCTAAAAAATGGTACACTCCTGCTGAGCGTACATATATTTTTAGATAACTAAATGAAAACCGATAAGTCTGAACTAACAATGGCCAGTAAAGTTGGTGGAAAACGGAGATTATTGGTTATAATCACAGTGTTACTTTACTGCCCTCTTGTAATTTCTGTGGTTTGCATGCTTTCATGAACACTGATATTGAACGAATTATACACATTGACTAATGTTGGTGGTAATGAAGGACTGACTGTCAAACACCTGCATTTTACTTGCATTCTACCTTACATTCTATAGAGTCAAAAATATTGGCTTTTAGACGTATGCAAAAGCGTTGAACTCTTATGATGCAGAATATGAACACAAAATTTTTGACGGGTTGTTTGACGTTGTAAACGGCATTACGTTTTCCTCCGTTGTATACACTTTGCTCGTGAGCGTTCAACTCTTACACGAGATGTCTGCAGGACCCCACACATTTTAGGCTAATAAGTTTTAATCCCACAAATGGCTATCTTTTGGAACACCTAGCAGAGTGATTCCAAGAACTATTTCCCAATTGGAACCTCTCCCCTCAGTGGCCATTTTGGCCGTACAATTCTTTCCAGTTCATTTGAAAGTTTTTCAGGATTTAAGTAAGAAAATAAACCTAATACGTTTCAAAATATGATGAAATGTAGTTGTCGAGACTTTTACCGTTGAACTATCACACCAAACCTTAAAACCATGGTAATGTCATAGAAAATTAAGGTCATTGTTGAATTTTATTCTAAAACAGTTAAAGCAGAAATAGTTCCGCCATGTTCTGACACCAGTTTTGCTTAGGACTGTTGGAATTTTGGTTCACCAAATAGTGGTGTTTCTGAGATGACTCATTTCTTGGATCTCATTGTACAGAAGCTTACTTAGCCAGAATTCAAACATGAATTTTTGAAAGGATGGTAATTTTCTGACATAATCACGTACGCAGTGCGCTGCTTTGTGTTAGAATACACATCTTATTTCGCAAATGCTAACGCATGACAGTGTCCACCTAACAATACCCGTATGAAATACACAAGAATACAATACTAACTAAGAATAAAGCAGAGTTTGTTGCTTCATTTGCATAGATGTTGGTTTCAGTACTTGGCGTTACAAAACTAGTCAAGCCCCCTGAATATCTTCAGGATTCTGATTACTGTTTAGCACAAAAATGTTGAGGGGTTTTCTGCAAAACGCCAGCTGCTCTGCTGAAAAAATACAAGCAGCTAACGAACGCTAATCAGTTGATGAAGTGCAACATCCATAAAATGTCTTCTTAGTTGGCGTGATAAAGTAAAAGCGGGCAAAAGTTTTCAATAAGCTGAATGACATGTGGGGTGTAAAAATGCCTAACAGCTCGTTCATCTGAATTACTGTTCCGTTTTAGTGGAAAACACTTTACATCCGTAAGCCTGTCTGTTGAACTGTGATACGGATCACAGAGTTAATCTGACTATTGTTAGGGAATCGTTCATTAATGCAACGTGAGTTTTAGGTAAATGTGGCTGTTCAAGAGTTGGCATTCATTCAAAAGCTGCTCAATATTATGTGTATACGGGTACAGCCGACACGGACGGCAATCGATTCAAGTGCATATTTTGTTGCAATTAACCGTCTGTCTGGTTCGCTGTTTGGGCATGTAGTATGACCCATACTGATATGCATATACGATGAGTGTGGATATCAATGTTTTGATACGGAACATCACATAAAAGTGTCGGATCACAGTCATTTATGAACGTCTCCCAAGTTGATTGATGGTCTTATAGTGGTTGCCAACAGCCCCGTTAACTCCCTTGGATAGCTTCTTGATGGGTTCCACTGAGCACTAGTAAAACACCAACCGGGAGTGGTGCACAGTCTACTTCCACACTGTACCCATCTTTGAATGTCAGAACACTTAGGGTGAGTAGGACGTGTAAAAAGAGATTTAGTAGGTACGATAAGAATTTTGAGTGAAAAAGCAATCTTTATGCTGATATAACATAGTTTTTTACAGTGGTTTTGTCGAAATTTTCCTAAATGCCTCCTTGAATTTTGGGATCAAAATGAGATATTGTTAACAAAGTCGCAAAATCTCATTCGGAGTGATTAGCTCACTTCAACAGAATTTGATTCCCTCCTCTTGAATGAACGTTTCACTGCCTTGGAGAAATGTTTCAACTAACTGGGCTATCTTAATCTGTTTACTGCTGCATACAGCCCTTCTGACAGTACAAAAATTTTATACACGAAAAGTGTACTATCGTTAATTTTTTGGTGCGTTCTCCGTAGAAGAAAATAGCTCAAGTTGATCCGTGGAAGTCTTACAAAATTCTCCTGGAGTAGCCACTTTATGTGCACCGCTGCGGTTGAAAGGCATGTCATAAAAATTGCAAATCTAATATTGTTTTGCTCGCTTCGCCCCGACAACTGTGTATTATATGAATGTTATGTTTTTGGCTTGACGATAAACAACCGAAAACGAGCTTGTTAGCTACACCACCTTGCTTGAAAACAACGTACCTAAACTGCATGGTCCACAAGAGAGATTTCATCCAGCTGGAGACCGTTATGGTATCCAAAATATAGACTACCATCAAAGTCTTATAGAGATCAGCGATTTGCATTATCATTTTCTGATTATTACACAGCATTTCTGAGATTTCGCTAGAGACACAAGCAACTGCAATAGGTTTTGTAGTAAAAGCAATGTACAGGAAAACCTATACGTTTGCCGATCAAACGTATACTAAAACAACCGAGTAGTTACTGAAAAATTTCACTCGCCAGCTGTATAATTCATCGGACATATATTTTCAGACTTATTTTCAAATGTTCTCAGTAAGGTTCTCAAACATCCTCTATAAATATTTCTCGACAGTTTTGGTTTACTTGCTACAAACTGTCATAAGCATAATTTTGAGGCGGTCACAACCTTTCCAAAGAAATCGAATGTGCATCATGATTGACTCTTCATGACTGGTAAACCTGTTTTGGCTTCCTCAAAGTTCATTATTACACGGTTCAACAAACATTCGGAAAAGTATATTTTTTGGTTCTTATATGAATCATCGTAAACAGATCAAACTAATCCGAATTCAGACTTTAAATTCAATATTTTCTCAGGAAACTTGTGTAGTTCATGGAAACGGCTTATTCTAGACATTTATTTGCTGGTACACAAAACAATCAGGGCAATCTTATCACTCTGAGTTATTCTCCCATTCATTCCACGTCTGACGGCCAGGAAAAACTTTCTGATCTGCGCGAACAGCTTTTCAACTGATAATATGAAACGTTCTATGGATACTGGGAATGGGGAATTACGGTAAGAGATTGCCCAGAATGAAAACAAATCCCTAAGTTAAAAACAGTAAGTCAATTTTTGCCCGCACAGACTTAGATGACAGAACCAAAAAAAAGCTGGAAAAATGGTGAAAAATTGACGCGTCTTTATTGGTCCGGCAACTATCCTAAACGCCGGAGATTTGATTAGTTTTAACGAGTATGAAGAAATATTCCACAGGTTTGAATCTAGGCCATGACACTAAGTCTTTCTAGGGGCTGGTCGATTCAATCGCTCAATTACAAAGAGGTTAAAGAAGCCCACAGTACCACCTGACACTCTCGTATTTGTTACGCGCAGACATATGACAAATGCAAGCAAGCCCGTGTGATGTAATGAATGCCAACGGGAGATATTGCCGCAGAATGAGTTGAGGGCAACTTATTCAGCGACAAACAGAATTGTGCGTAAACTCGTTCAGTGATAAGCACATTCCACTACATATCTAGACGAGTAACAATGAGGGTAGACATCGATATTTTTGTATTCCCTCCGGATATATATAGTAATTAAATCCTGATGCAAAATCAAAAGCAAACGGTAGGTGCACAACATTCTCAGTAGCTATCCTATTGGCAAAGCAAGGGAAGGTAACCTAACGCACAGGGTAACAATGAAATCAAAAAAACCATCCACCATAAATTTATGTGCCAATAAGGGCTCGGAAGATCCCACATCATTCAGGAATATTTCGTCGGTCGACCACTTGACTGGCAAAACTGTTAAACTCAATAATTGGAGCCACATTAAATCACATAGTACAGAAACAGTCTCTTCTTTCACCAACCTTCAGATTACAACACTCAGACAATGAGGCATTCAGAAAATCACGCACTTGTCAATGAGCTGCTTAAATGAATCAGGTATTTTTCGACTAAGCTGCCCGGAATATTGGGGAATCCTTTCTTACTCACAGACAGTGGGGAAGAGTAGCCGCTGTTTCTAACTGACAATATATGAACCATTACTGCATGTTGGAATTGTGCAGGAAAACTGTTGGCATTGTCAAAAATAACTTAAGCCGAAGCCTGTTTCAGGTGAAGTACTCTCTCATATGTGAAACAGGTTGCTAAAATCTGCCGTTAGGTATGTGATATGCTGAAGGTATCAAGGGAGAATTAAAAGTTTGTTCTGCTTTCTGCGACAGTACATTCAATTACACAGCTCAATTTTGCGCATATTGAATGATTAAAATCAAGCTTCTTGGTCCTTCTAACCGTTGTCGGTTTTAGTCTGCAACACAGAATCATGCGGGTGACCTAAATATTGATTTCGACAATTTCATCCCCTTTCTAAAATGGGACCACGCCCACACTTAATTACCTAACTTTTATCAGAGCTCATAATTAACGCACATCATTGTCCGCATAAAAAGTAACGCCCTGGTTGTTCTGTTCTTGATAATGTCTTATTAACAATCAAGTCAATAACCCCCTAGTGGGCACGACGGTATGCTGATATTCAGAAACTCATTCAAAACTTTGTGTAAACAGTGTTCCGTCTACTTGATCACTCTGAAGAAAACAGTGCACTAATTTGTCTTTTTCCCTCTAATCCTTAACTCCGTGGTTAGAACATCTTGTTCAGGCGGGAGTTAGTGTCTTTGTTAAACCAGCTAATATGATTCAGCTTATAAACGAAAGTTCGGATGATTTTACCATTTTGCGGTCAACACCTACAATCGTCTGCGGCTTTTGCATTCAGATAAGCCTTTCGATAAATGAAAAGGCCTGACTCAGGTTTTGAACTTGTCAGAGGGAAGAGATTCTGATCACCTTTGAGACCATCATCTATCTTTCGCGGCATTGCCGGCATTGGGCTATTTTCCGGCGTGCCTCCTAAGCGAAATCGCCTAGTTAAGAGACACCACTGGTGACAATCATGATAGTCAAAATTATTTTCTCACATTTTTGACATAACGTTGTGTTAGCAGTTTTAACCTCACCCTTAAAAAAGCTATGAATTTTGCTGTTTCTACTGTGTACTATTTTTCATTCTCCTGCAATGTGCAACATCTACGTCAGTTTCAAGATAGTCTGTTTTATCAATTAATAAAATTTATTAATTCTGACTTTTACTATTTGACTGTGTCTAATTCGCTTGTTCCATACGTGCTGACACAATCTAGGTTGATTCCGTAGACCTGTCAGTACTCAACCCTTTGTCTTCCTTTGAATGAACAACCAGGTTTCTGAGCGCTGTGTTTGCTGTTGTGTGTTGGCTAACTATTGGATGATTGCTCCATATTTATAAAAGATAAGAATCAACGGGATGTTAATATTTCGTAATCCCTGTCTACTCAAAATATATCACCAATCACTTGATGTTTTTACTAACTGTGAACCATGAATGGTTTTGATTGAAATGACCTACTGGAATCCTCAGTCTATTCAGGCAAAAGTACAAGAATTCGAACAGTAAGAATAAATAAGGGTCTGCGTTAAGGTCCGGAGCATGTGATAAGTCCCACGAAGCTTGAAAGCCTCTCCAGACGGTACTTTGAAAATGCGAATTTTCCGCGGTTGTTTTAAAAGTGGACCCCACTGAGGTTAATAACCAGTTAAATTAAGCCAAAGAAGTAGAATTCCTTTGTGTTCCACTAGGTGAATGTCGAGGATTCGCAAGTTACATCCGGTTAAAGAGATAACTTTACACAATATGTCAGTAACAGTCTAAAAGCTATTCCAAATTAATCTTCCACTGTACTGTAGTGCACGCTTCAGAGGAGGAGGTTAACACAAATTATCGGGCAAATTTGAACAGCTTAGTGAAATTTTTCACATTTTTTCCAGCTAATCTTGGTACTTTAGATATCCATGCGCAGCAGACATTGCGTGGATCCCGAAGTCGGTCCCAATGGAAATCATCACTACCCTATCTCTTCGGCAGACGTCTGGCTTTTTTCCCATGGAACGAACATCCCGATGCAGTTGCATAACTTGTTTGAACCCATCAACGGCTTGAAATATATGGGTCGAGAATGCACACAGATGCGACGTTCTCCGTTGGCATAACAACCACTCTCGTCAACCAACTTTGTTTCGCTCGGCTAACTCAGAACCACTAGCATCATGTATCTTTCCATCCTAACCCAACTGACATAATGAGTGCGCAAACATCTACTGTATTGACAGTGCCTTATCCCTTATTTGTAACTGCCGTATCGTGGCACTTTTTTATGTCATCAAAACAAGGTGTCTGTAGCTCACAAATGTCGTACTTCAAGTGGATACAGTTGGTAGTGAAGTAGGAGCTTCAAACTACGTGACGGGAAATGTGTGGTATCACTGCTAAGAAAGGTTGTGTTTGATTGTGTCCATTGCAGTAAACTAATGCAACAAAAGGCCGGTGAAAAACCTAAACTAATAATTTCGGAGAGGCAATATTTCCATGTAAAGAGTTTCTACCGAGAGTCGGAGGAAAATATCAAGCGGATTCTCTTTTCTATACACCTACATTCCCAGTTTGATTAGCTTGTTGAAGGGAAAGCAACAGAGTGAACCAAATCATATGGGCCAGATATTTTGAGCATTTTCCCTTTGGATTTTATACCATACAGTTTGGACAGCTCCCCAAACTTTTGCCATGTTATCAGACACAAAGCAGCTAGCTTATCTCACCAGACATGATCGATAGAAGGTGAAGTGCACAGTGTAAGTCTCTTTAAAAAACGAAGGATTAAGGCTAGTATACTGTTTTTTTAAGGAAGATGTAAGTGAGTATGAACATAGTGCTTTCTTGTGCTTGATGTGACATCCGTGATGCGGTGAGCAACATGAATTCCTTATGAAATCCTGGCCAGAATCTGTATTCCGGCAAGCATGTGCACTAATGGTGAACTCTAACAGGAAAGAAAGTCCAATGCAGTGATGTTTTCTTGAAGTGGTTTATCAAAATCTCCATGGGAATGTTAGAGATACGAAAGCTATCTACGTGAAAAGTGATAAAAATTGTGAATGATGACCCCAAACTCACACTCAGCATTCACCAACAGTGGCATGCTAAGCTTATCATACACGCACACAACTGCCCTCCAGGTGAGCGACCGCACTCCGTAAACCTTGCGTATTCCACGTTCAACTGTGCTAGTAAACGTGTGGGTTTCACTTTACTTTCAACTTTTTGCAGTGACAACGAGGGCAGGATGTAATCATCCTTGACAAGCCGTTGGCATTTGACGTATAAAAAAGAAAGGAAGTTCGAGAAGAAAGTGTAACATCTGACAAGAAAACTGTGCTTTCGCGAATGCCACGTTCTGGGAAGTGTGAAAGTTTTAAACGTCTTCGTGGAAGTGGTCGACCAAAAAATAACTGGTATTAATTACCTTATAACGAGCAAACTGAGTACGTTTGCCTCTTGCCAAATGCGAGTTAAACGTGATGATATTCTGACTTTCTTAAGCCGCTCACAACAATGTTGAACCAGCAAGATGACTAGATCCAGGATTCCGTCACGTATAACTTTCAACCTTTCGCATGGATTTTTTGGGGTCAGCATCATCGCTACACACACTTAAAATTACATCGAAAACCCAGCAAGAATTGATCTTGATAAAAGATGAGTTGCGTAAGAAGATAATTCTGGTGGTCAGTGCCACATTCTTCGTCCGCCTCACGGTTGTTCTACAACTTTCAGGAAAGTCAGCTTTGGTTCGTTACGTATGGGTTTGTTCCAATCTTCAGTTGAAGTCAACCTTGGCAACAGGCTGATGACCGAAGTCTTAGAAATCTACCTGGAACTGATTTGCAGCCAACCTTTGCACCGGCTTCCCTCCACTTCTAGTTATGAACTTATTACCTGACGATAAACCAGCAACCGGCTTTACGTGCACATTTGTTTACTGGTGGTGGTCCTCCAAAATCGACAGTTAGAAACGAGTGCATTTTAAGGTGCACGGTATATACATTGTGCGGATAAACAGCACTGTTCCTAGCGTTGCTTTACGAGGAATTATTACCCCCCTCCATATAAATGCTCAAATCTTTCTGGTAATAATTCACCACCTTTCGTGCGTATACGCAGTAGTCAAAAAATGAAGTGCGACGATGCACTTTTTAATGCTTTAGTTTCCTGAGGTCTTCAAGACCTGGTTTTGCGGTTCGAACTTTTTTGTTGGTAAACGGTTTCTCCTGGACAACGACCTTGTGATCTCACTGCGATGTAACAGTGAAATTGTAGTTCAACCTGATTTACTTTATCAAATTATTATGCCGATTACGCCTGAAGCCCAAAATTGAGAAAACTAATCTCATCCATTACATCACTTAACAATTTTAAAAGTAAACTTCAACAGTTATAATCTGTACTAATTTCCATCAAAACAGAATTTGACATTTTGATGTAACATGGTACTAAACACTTCTAGTAGAAGCTTAGTGTTTATTCGGTAGTCTGAAAAAAGGTAGTTTTAAGATTATTGGACCGCCGTTGGTGAAATGCTACACTTTATCTACCAGCGAAATTTGCCACGTTTAAGAGGCTGGGAATTGCTGTATTTAACATCCATTCCAACAGCCAGTGATCCGCAAATTAACCAGCACAGTGATAGTGCATTTGATAATCACTGTGGACGATGTGGGAATCTTCGAAGGGCGAACCGATTCAGTATTGTTACGGACAGGGGTTGTTTGTGTGTGATAGCTCTGCGTTTCCCATCTGAATGCGTGTCCGCACTCACTCATACGGTTATCTGAATGGGGAACAAGTCCTCAATCGACCGACTACCTCAAGACTGTTATGATGAGTCTGATTGGCGAGTTGTGCCGGAATGCAAATAAAATGCACATACTGCTCAAAGATTTACATCACTTCCGTTTGTTCTCGAGTATAGCACATCAACCACAGAACATTATAGCCGCGTGGCTCACAATTACTTACTTGCTAAGTTTTTAAATATGACAGAAAATGTTTGCTCACTGAAACACCAGCCGTCCTAGGAAATAGTCCTGGATCAACTAATCCTGCTTCACACTAACACATGCTACATAAGTCGAGTTTGAAGCCAACTCAAAAAATCTGGTCAGAACAATCTTAAGCGTAAGGAATACACTCATTTGCGCAATCGTTTAGCACAGCTAATCCACCAACTGCCTTTTATAAAATCATTCAACAGTGTGTTCCCCGCTGTTCTACTAATCTTCGTCAATATTGATTTACAATACTTAAACCATGTCACATAAAGTCGCTACGTCAATGCCTTCAGGCGCATAACATTGACAGAGGGTTTTACAGTCACCGTATGTCTAGTGCAAGCTAAGCATATCACTACACTCCTCTTTCACCATGGTGACAGTCTGCAGCGCGTCGTGCTCTTCACAAGTCCTTACAAATTAAGCAATGGGTCTAATTTTAAGCTACAATTAGTGTACAGACGAAATCAACTATCAACCGATGTCAGTCATAAATGTATTTCATTGAAAATCGCAATCAAAGATAGTTTGACAAATATAACGAGTTTCACGATTTTGGGAAACTGGTGATAGTTTCAAATACTCTAATCCGGAACATTCGCACGGTGTCCTAACTAGGGTTTCAGTTCCAGACTATGTTACTCATTTCCAGTGAGTAATACAAAGATATATATCAGAATAGTGTTCTCATAAACAAATGCTTGGAAATCGGATAACCTGTACTCAACAGCGAATGGCTTGTATGAGTGTGCTACAGAAGGTCACAGTCACAGACACAAGTGGAAATGCGTTGCGCCCAAAATATTTCGTGGCCTGATCGACCAGAATTGACACGGTAACTTTCGCATGTTACTCCCTTACTCGATCGACAAGTTGCCTGTAGAGCCTGACAGTGTGGTGCAAACAAGTTGAACGACGAACCGTCTAGACAAACCATAGCGCTAGAGTCAGAGTATTGATTGCGTTCAAGGTGGCTGATGGTAGGTTTTGTTTAGAATAACAACCAGATGTATAGCCGTTGTCCTTCATGGATCAATGGTTGCATCATACCAACTGATTAGGTTGGTGTAGACAAGCTTAAGCCCGTGTAATTCACCACGCCAATTAATCTGGACCTTATCATTAGTAGGTAAGTCGAGACACGTTGTGAACCGAGTGGCACAAGTTGGTAAACGATTATACTCAGTCGGTCATGCGCGTTAGCTTACGGACTGTAGCTTAACTTGCTAGTAGAAGCTTTTCAAAAACAATAAAACGTATGGTACTTCGAAGCCAGTGTGGTTAGCTTATAAGAGACATTTCAGGTCGCTTTCTTTCAAAATGTTCCGCAGACTACCAGTGACACTTTACTGATCTAGCCTTCCACTCTGCCGATCCATCAAGAGTGTGTGAGTAGAAAAAACAAACCAAATCGCTTTAAAAAGTCATTCCGTTTGGCATATGTGGGTTATTCTTTCACTAATGCTTACGTTTGTCCTTTCCGCCTGGAACACTGATACCCCTGTTGTTAATACTGACTGCAGTTGTTGTTTGATACCGACTGATGTTACAGCTCACTTTTACATATCAGCTTATTTCTAGCAACCTATCCAGGTAGTTTATTGTTCGTCTACGAACAGCACAAGTTCGGTTTGTATGTACTCTTGTTTCAATAATTTATTGACCGGCATGCCCAGTCTTGTTTCAACGTTTTGATTATCTTTACTAGTTGTAAACTAGGTTGGTGCCTTTCGCCGCTTCAGATGTATCTCGTCGTTTATTTAACGATAACTGGCAGTACGTCGTTGAGGCTAACAAAATGGAAGAAAAAACATTCCTTTCGACCCATTTCTACCATACATTGTTTGTGCATCATGTGAAAATTGACCTGAGTTCCCTACTTAGCTCGTCCAGAAGCGGAGCCCAATTCTTCTGAAGCCATCTACGTTAGCGTGATTAATTTGACCTTCAACATTTGTTCACATAACCTGAACAATAATTTGCAGCCCGAGCGGGATTTAGGTATACATACATTCGTGTTTACATTTGTCAGTCTGAATCACTATGTATCTTTTTATCTTATTTACCAACACAAAACGAAGAAGTACATCGCGAGATCCGAACAGTTCGTTTTAACTGATCAGTCGCGAACAAACCTTTTATGTTCACCGAATTAACAAACAACGTTTAAATAATGTAGTTTGTTGGAGTTATCTGGTTAACCTCCACTAGACTGATATGCATGAACGAATGTTGCGCCAAGAAGATTGGGTAATAACGTCTGAACAACACAGCCCTGCCGAATCCAAGCGAAAAATTACTAGTGTTTCATGGGAATATTATAACGATGGGCTGGCCGTGGTAGCCTTCTTGACAGTCTACAAGATTTTGGGATAAGATTCGCGGTTCAGAGGATGGGTACTAGCGCCTCTATGTACACCATCGTCATCCGAGTGGTAACAGTTATCGCCATACATGCTTGCCTGACCTGAAAATGTCAAACCTCTAACACAAATAAAGATGTTCACAACTTACGGACAACCAACCGAGTTGTATGAGTGTGCTGGCACCTGTATAAGTGGCTCGCCTCCTCAGCTGCAGTTACCCGACAGGCAACAAACAAGTGGGACGGCAGCATTCAATTCTACAAATTCGGCTTACTGCCATCTATCCCGAAGTCCATAGCACCCAACCGTAAAAGTCTTGGAAGCTCAAGACTGTGAGGCAGCCCTGACTTACAGTGACCGATAGGCGTTCGTCAGTTTTCCCGGTTTGTACACCTACAAATTTATGCCCATCACCTAGAGTGCCCGCAACGATTACTGGGGGAGTGGGTTAGTACACAACCCAAACTCTTCAACATATGCACCTTTACACTGAGCACGCTTGGCGCCTGCTTTAGAATACCCCATTTAATAACATGATTACTTATTCATTCATACATCAGATGCATCCGAATGAGAGCAGAAATCGATTATTGGATACCCAAAGACAAGGTGGCTGCCTATTCCGATCATCATTTGTGACACAGCTGTGATGACCACCAAGTCATTAGATTCAAATCAGCTGTTCGGGTTGAAACATCCAGCTGACCATTCTGTACCCTTATAAGAGTCACAGGAGGTAGTGCCGTTAGGCCAACCGCCCCTTTTGCAACCACCACATTAAGCAATAAAAAAATACCAAACTATTCCCTTGCATGTTCTAGTGTGATCTTCCCTCCTGCATCACAGCTTGTCTCGTCTCATCTAGTAATGACGAATTACATAAGCACAAACTCGCCTGCACCAACCTAATCAGTTGGTATGATGCAACCATTGATCCATGAAGGACAACGGCTATACATCTGGTTGTTATTCTAAACAAAACCTACCATCAGCCACCTTGAACGCAATCAATACTCTGACTCTAGCGCTATGGTTTGTCTAGACGGTTCGTCGTTCAACTTGTTTGCACCACACTGTCAGGCTCTACAGGCAACTTGTCGATCGAGTAAGGGAGTAACATGCGAAAGTTACCGTGTCAATTCTGGTCGATCAGGCCACGAAATATTTTGGGCGCAACGCATTTCCACTTGTGTCTGTGAATGTGACCTCCTGTAGCACATTAACAATCAAAGTGCATTGTCAAGTTTGACTGATGAAACGGTTACCGTGTAGGCCAACGGGACATGGGTTGCCATTCACCAATATTCATCAGTGAAATTAATGTAAATAAATTAATCTGGATTTTACGGAATATGTTCAACTAGTATAGCTGGTTTACAGCTCGCTTTCTTTTACATTCTCTCTATAGCGTAAACAATTTTATGCATTGGACTGCGTTAATTATACACTTTGCTTCTTTATGTCGTAAACCAAAACCTTCTTTGTCCCCATAGTCCCTTCAGAATAATGATAACGAGATAAGAATTTACCGTCTCAAGTTGCATAAAATGTGGATGTTTTTCGTTCGCCATATAGCATTGTGGTTTAGATGCGGTACTCGGGAATGTCACTCGATGTAACTATCTTCCTAAACAGTACCCACCAAATCACATTTCAAACGTGTAGTAATGCGCACGCAAGCAAAGACACGCCTACATGGACACGCGCAAAACACCTCCGAGTATAGCACCGTAAACGTCTTTTATTCTGGTCAGTGTCCTGCTCAAGAAAATGTGTACCTTTTGAAAGGAAGTCTGCTAGTCAGTCATTTCATTCGACAGATCTGATGCGAAACTCGCTTGGCAGCCGTCATTTTTGAGGTCAGCATCTGCAGACTAGCTGACGTCACAGTATGTGTTATACTTTGGTTCAGGTACGCAAAAGATGAAAGACGAACTAGTGTGAAACACCATCTGGGTCAGGTAATTGGTATCACAACGCCGAACCACAGGTTGAGTGGAAATCGAGTAAGATCGATCGTGTGCAACGCAGTCAGCCTTAATCTCACTATGCGTAATTTGCTGTTGCTTCTCAGCTGGTGAACATTCAATTGCTGCTGTGAATTTCACTTTCACGTTTAAATTTACAGTAATATGCTTTAATTTCGAAGTTAATTTGACATTGTCCGCTCCCACTTGTAACTGTTTGATACGCTAACGTTTGTTTGATTCCCATAAACTCTATATCGGCCGTAAAGAGATGAACTGCATCCGACTTTGCTACTTTAATTCCGTTTCCTACCGCAGTGTACCATATTTTATATACCTCAATAACTTATATTACTGCTAGAATTAACTGGACGACTTATCACGTTTCCGTTGCACTGTTAAATGCTTTTGCAAACCTGGTCGTAAATCACTGTATATTTAAGTTGTTTATTATTTTGTTTGTAGAACCGCGCTTGACATCAGCATTTGTATTTACCTCTGCCGCATGCGCACTTTATGACATATACGTATGTAAATTAATTGAGAAAGGAGACAAACACGGAGTAGTGTGTGATCTATCGTGACGTTTCATATGTGTTCCACTTATATATGTACATATATATGCATATACATATATATGTCCAGTGCAGAATGTGCGTAAGCCTGGGCTATTCGAACGCACGGTTCAACTCTTTTGGTAACTTGGAAGCTACCATTTAGTGACACGCACGCACGGTAATGTCAGCGGATCGAAGAACCGCACTGGGTCGCAATTCATCGGGTGACTCTTTGACCAGGTTAAGCGTGTCTTAGTGTACGTCTCTGGTTTCAGAATGAAGCCCAGTTTTTCGGCCCTGGTGAGTATCACACACCGGAGTGATGCGTTTTTCCAGTGATCTAATTGTATTTTTTAAAGGTCATCAATATTGGCAAGAAGGGGTTCTAACACGTTTTACAAGGCTAGTTTCAACCAAATACTAACTGTAAACTCCACCATTCATCGAGTTGTCCATCAACGAACCCCATGCTACTAAACTGAAATGAACGCCAAAGCAGGTAACCGCCTTCGCACTCTCCGGGTGTCGAATATTCAAATCAGGCCAAGATCCTTGTTTGGACCATCCAGTTGCAATGTATTCTAGTAAACACAAAGGTTCAGAACTCACAGTATGACCGAATCGATTACCCAGTCTTATGTTACAGTAACTGGCTGTTAACCAAAAATCCCACCTCAGTGTCTTCAGTCATGTAGGATCACAAACGATTTGCATTTTACTGAGCACAATTGTGTCATTGGGGCCTAGAAGAAGAAGTACACGTTCTGGGCTGTGAGATGTCACAAGAATATCAACATAACCTGAGGTCAATAAACCCGATTAACCGTAGTTACTGAGGGCGTACGTGTGATACGGGATGCTGGTCCAGTAAATAATTATTACAACCAGGCAGCGCTGACTTACAAGGCCTCCAAACTAAGGCACATGTTTTCATAATACTGCTGCTTAGGAGGTCCACCATGTCATCAGCTGCCGAAAAATCTTCATCGACCACTTCCCCGCGGTCATCATATACATCACAACTGATCACCACTTTTCAGGCAAGGCAGTTCTTTAACTCAAGGTAACAATGAATACACAACGTAGCTTCTACTGTTGGATAAGACAGTGAGAAGACACAAATCATGTGTTCTCCGAAGTAACATTTGATGTATTCTGATCACATATGGAAAAGTAGCTAATTTTGAACATTAAAACAAGGTTCTCTCAGGCGGAAATCATGGCTTAAATAAACAGGCAGACAAACAGACAGACACAAGAAAGTGACAAATGGATATATAAGGATGCTTACTTCCAGAGAACATCATATGACTTGCAACTTCTCTGTCTATTATTCAAGTTCATCAAGGGGACAAATTGTTCCAAATTTTACAGCTGTGTAACAATAAACAAGCACTGTGGCGCTATTACTGAAAAAACAAAAGAAAGGCTACTAAGTGAAAAACAGGCATGGATTCCTTGTGTTTTTGACTGAAAATGAGGTAGCATCCAAACAATTAGTGTTAGCTCTCAAGTAGATGGGAAGTAACAAAACCGTCGCTTGAGTTGGAACTACGTGTTCGTGTGTTCACGAATTATTTCTCTCACGCGCTTAAGAGTGTGACCAATGTGTAGGCTGAAACGCGGGAACAGTCCTTTAAGTGGACCACGAACGAAAAAACATTACTTGGAGCGTTACCTTTTTGTCTGAGTAAAACTGTCTGTCTTGAGCTGAATATCACAACCTGGCTGATCAATGTCGCAGTCACTAAATTCCGCGCGCTTACTATTCTGGGTTTCCTGAAAACAACCTGTGCTTTCTGAAGACACATTCTTGTTGGATTTTTCCGATTGTTTTGTTATGGGATGACCTTTCTTCCACCGACGCATGAGCGTTGACTCTGTTAAACCTCGACTCCTTGCGGAAAGACTGTTTAGCCAAGATTTTGTGCTATAAAATTTTAATACTCCTATGAAAGTTTCTCTTTTGGTGGCTCCAATGGCATATCGTGTTTGCTACAACTGTCCAACAAAAGTCTGGTATGATTTGTAATAAGCTGAGTTTGCAAACGTTCGTTAAACTTCCGGCTGTACTTGATATTTTCCTCAAAGCTCCCTCCTTGAGCAAACATACAGGTAAAAGTTGGCTTTCCAAATAACCAATGACTTTCTTTCTACCCACATTGGAGAACATCGTTTGGACGATGTTTATTCAGTTGAGAGTTTCAAATATCTACTCGACCGACATATCTGTATGTGTTATCCCTCAAAACCGCTTTCCATACTGCTCGTGTAAACTCTTTCCACTAACCACTACATGCAACTGCTTGTCAGAATGTTACATCATTGTTTTAGTTTGCCAAAGCGACATGACTCCGTGTAATTTCTTCAACAGCTCCGCTTACTTTTCCTTCCTGTTAGTAAGTAAATCAACACGAATTATTTCCTTGCCAACGAACACGCACGATCGTAGAACAACACAACCAGAAAACGTTTACTTAAGGGTTATTACTAGTCACCGCATTGGGAAACTAGTTTTGCTTTGCGTGACTCTGATCCAGTGTGGGTGGAAATGTAATCTAAAAACCTATTTAGTGCATTACGTAATAACTTTTTCACACTTCCGCATCGTTAGGATAAAAATTTCTTTATCTGAAGCGACTTTATATCTTAGAAAATTGCTAACTTGAAAGAACGTTCTGTCTGAGAAACTTCTTTTCAGAACTTTATAATATTGCTTGAAGTTTGCATTTTTCGGATTTTCTAAATGGATTAAATGAAAGAGTGATTTGAATTCGTCTGTTTTTAAGGGAAAAATTTGTGGAAGCAGCCTACAACTTATTGAGTGCTCATAGTTGTGTCATTGCGCGAACTTGAATGTTTCGGGCCACTATCACATAACAACTGTGTACGGTAAGATAGACCCTTTCTTTTAAAATATTCCTTAACAATCTTGCACACTACAGTGTTTTGTTAACGGCATGGTTCGGTCGAAAATACCCACTGAAGTCGTCCTTAAGTCGTCCCCAAACACAGAAAACAAGTCTTGTTTGCTACTCTGTCGTTTTAATGGCATGATTCGATAATCAGAAACCAAGAATTTAACACTGACATCAGTCAACGTCAACGTATATTTCAGTAATTTCTGGCAGAGCCATTCTAGACATGCTTCCAGGCACTTAAAGGGATTATTTATATAGAATGGACAACAGCCATGGTTATTTCTTTTAGCAGTTGGTTTAATGCAAGCCGAGAGATTTACAAAAAAGTTGTCTTGCTTGTAACAGCATTCGTAATCACATGCACGCACCTCAATACCTCCATGCAAATCTACCGCTGCACTACTTTGCAGCAAACGTTTTTTAAGAAGCTACTTGCAGATCTGCGATAAATCGGATACTTTTCAAAAGTTGTCACTTGCGCAGGACAAATGATATTCGGTATTTCGTCGATAACGTACTATCTTACCTTTTTCATACAATAGTCACGTAGGTGTAGTTAGTGTATATGGACTGTCGAATTCATGTCGCTTACGACAATCCTATCAGTAACCAAGTTTTCAGGGAGTATTTAGTAAGCCGACTACCAACTACACAATTAGTGAACTAAACGAATTACTTTATGCTGGATCATCTCATATCACTTTATTATATTCTTTAAAGACCTACACATATTTTCTTACTTCATTACGACCCATTAGTGGAACTTAAGACCACTCAAAGCATGCTGTGTGTAGAAGACACGCATAACGTTAACATTCTGTAGACAAAACCTCAGTAACTTTTTTTATCTTGTCAGGTAACTGTTTCCGGAAATGAGTTATGTGTTCGGTATATTCCTCCCATCATTTCATTAGACATCTCGTGAATGTGTGGAAGAAAATGGAGAATGATATGGAGCCAGAGTATTCACTAATAGGGATGTGTGATACTGGTGTTCGTTTGATCACCCAGCCTGTATATAAAGTTGCACATGCTTTGCGCCTTTCAATGAAAAGCTATTGATCATTCATGTCAGTGGATATAACGTAGGATTTAAATAGACTGCGTCAGCCCGCCAATGGCCTCATACTAATCGCATTCACGTTAGTTTGGTTTGTAAGCCAACAAACGGGTGATTAAATTCAGCGGACTGCCGTAAAATTTAAGCTAGCACTATTTTTCAAAGAGAACTGAAAACACCATCTATGATTGCTGGATAAATCAGGGGTATTTAGTCGGGACGTGAGAAATGGGCCCAAGACCATCCGTACAGCTGTTTTGTCAGCCAGAACAAACAAGCTGGAATATCTCTGCAATGACCGATATGTTCTCCGTTGGGTTGGCCAAATGAAAAGTAAACTGTTGTCCCCCTTCTACTCGTATAACAAGGCTAAAGAAGAAGGATCAAACAAAAATATAACATTTGCGTCCAGATGTTAACCATTTGTGGCTGCCTCTTCACTCAAACGAGTTTATGTAGCGTTTGTCACTATCCCATGAAGAACTAGCACGGTATCCCCAGTTCTTCCGGAAAAGTTGAGCTTTTTCAATGTGTACAGAAAACACATCGGAAACAAAGTTTGCCCATCTTATTGAGACCCACTGGCCAACACTTCCGTTAATATCATCACATTAATTTATGTAACACTTCTAGTCCATCGGTCTTGTTGAAGGTGATGGCTGTTTATTTAGCTCAGCTCATAATTTCAGACACCTTTGTTGAAAACACAAATGGACGAAAACTGGCCAAGTACGAAACCATGGGCTAGGTTTACTCGGTGTGCAGTACAAGTACTGTATCCTGGAAGAACATCTGAATGTTCGCTCCATTCCATCTGACTAAGCCGTTAGATTCCATACTACCTTAGAACAACTGATAATGCACCCTAAAGAGCCAGTCTTTGTGGACGACAGGACACACTGCGTTTACGAAGTCGAATGCCATGGTTCGAATGTCAGTTACACAGGGAAAACGAACAACTAGTTAAGACTGTGTGTTGCTGAAACAACAGATATACCTGGCTTCTTCCAAAAGATACACGAGCTTCATAACCTAGGGAAAATTTTGGTTATTGTGCTACGTGCAACGTTAGAAAAACGTAAAGTATGTTTTGATGAGGCTGAAGTGAGTCATAAAACTCTACTTTCTCATAAGCGGCGACACTGTGCTGAAGTTCTCATCATTCACACTCATCACTTTTATGTCATACTCACTGTCTGTAATGTAACGTGGGTTGATAGATAACACCAGACACGAATGTTCCTTATCTATATCAGTCTCATCACCACTTCAAGGATGACGGCTTCAGCGAGACCGCTCAGGCACGAGGCATACTGACCTAACCACAACAAACCTCACGTGACCTCTGTGATTCTGCTGGTAAAATTTTGATCACAACACTCTTGAAGTAGCTCGCCAGAGCTAGTTGAACCGTCGTTACAACTCACTTCTAACGTTTCTTACTTCTGAAGTCATTTTTCAGAAACAGCGTACTTTATAAGTGTTTCCTTTCGGCCATTTTTTCTCTTTATCGACAATAAACTCAACACCAGTTACAGAACAACGTCTTAATTCCTTAAGAATTTCTCAGAAACCTTTATTTCTAGGCGGACAGTTTAGGTCAAAACTTGCTTTTTCAAAGGTCAGAGTCGAGATGACATGGAGAATTTCACCCCCCAAATCAACGGTGAATCCTAATGGCAGTATAGTTGAAAAATTAACACGGTCTCTGAATTTCACTCCTTGTTGGCTTTATTTGAGATAAAGCCCAAATAAAGCTTCTGAAATTTTCATCTGAACGACCAAATGACTGCCTGCTCCATAGGTTGGATTATTGCAGTAGAAACTGGTAGTTAGTATTTTGAAAGATTCGGGCACGCATCACAAAGACTTGATATGGTGCAATGCAGTCATTTAAGACCCAAACCCTCTGGTCTTGCACAGTTAGTTGGCGACTCTCGGATAATGGTCGCCTCTGAAAAATATTATTTGTCAACTGGGTGCCGACAAATGAGACACCGCTATACTGAACTCACTGCCAGAGTTAGTTTCATGCAAAACCTGCCAAAACAAGCAAATGTATTTCTCAACAGTTGCGACATTTGACCGCTGTTGTTTGCGCTATTTTCATGTACACAGTCTAATACTGAACTGAATAAGCCTTGTCCGGCATCAATTAAGATATTGGGGGGGGGTAATAAACTAAAACTTTGCAAGTGTTGTCTGAGTGCCTCCGGAATAGTTTGTGGCAACATTTTGTCCGTCAAGGTTCCCAAGAAAGGGTATAAGTACTCTAATGCATGTCTTTAATAAAACCCGACCATCAATAATGCATGAAAAACGGAATTGATCACTGAAAATTTTGCAGCGTTGCTTCTTCAGAAAACGATCAAAGTTTCGCTGTAGTTCACTCTTCTGCCCAAACGCACAGTGCTGTGTGCAGTTCACACGAACGTGGAACAGTCGAAAGTCCGTTTGTTTCCGAATCGTGAAGTGCCTATGACCCACATAAATCATATCGTCGGTTTTAGGTTTTTGCAGTCTTTCAGAAAAGACCGACAGCATGTACGACAGAAAGGTCTGCGGCTCAAAGAATTTTCGAACCTTCTAGAAACTGCCATTTTTACCTTTGTATTCTATCCACTACGCTTCAGATTTCACCATGCTTAACCTACGGATGATGATACTGTTCTATCAATTTCACTATGCTGCAACGTGCAGGCGTTTTGCGCGTCAAAGAAACCGCTCTTTCTCGCGGCTAACGACCACTAAACATGGATAAGCTTTTGCTTATGATAATTTCGTCATGCGTAATACGACATCAACAACGTAGTGGTCCAGACGTTTGCCTTATGGCAGTGTGGTTGGGGATCAGAATCCGATCTTGGGATGGACTTGCACTACTACGGAGATCTAACAACGAAACTCGACTTTAGACGTTTTTTTCGCAGGCAGCCGGCTTAAAGCTCTGTCGGAATATAAAGGCTGCAACTGACTTTGAGTCGTTAACAGCTTATGTGACTTTTGCTTCAAAATATCTTTCTAGATTTTACTTGAGATATTCCGGTCTTTGTCAGCTGACACTATATCCACTTAGCATTTGCACTCGAAGTGTAAAGGTCTCAAAATATTCTGAGATGTAAATTTTCCCGTAAACTTTTATGGCTAGTCATATTTTAGGATATGCACGAAACAAGGATGAAATAAATGCATTTCTGAAGGCTGCGAACGTTTTAGGTTCAGCACCTTTGAATCCTCTTATTCGCCCTCTGAACCAAAAGAAGTGCACCGTGAACAAAAAATCTTTGAAGCCCCTCTCTCCAGCACGGGAACCAACTAGTGGAATCATACACACAGTTGTTGTGTATATTTATATATGATGGATATTTTTAAAGTGAAACCTGTTTTCTCTCAAATCGGTTCCATCGGATTCATAGAATAAATATTCATCTTCCATTATTATGCGATAAATTGAAGACCGTTTTTGTTCCTAGTGAATTTCCTCATTTTTCAGTTAAAATACAAGAGATTATAAATTGCTTATGGTCTGCTATGGAAAACTTGTACGAGCGATTCATGGTTAATTAGCGTGCTTCGTATTCACGAACAATTGGAAAAGTGTCACTTGCTTAATGATGAACCGTTCGGAGCAAGCATCGAAAATTTACGCGGCTTCTCTTTGGAAATTGTAAGCTTTCCTGCAAATTTAGCCAGACAGAGAAACCAAGCATCCCAAAATGATCTTCGCTGTGTCGTTTGTTGTGTAACCGCTATATTTTGGAACCTTTTTAAGTAAAAGAGGTGATCCACTCTTCCCGCGTCATTTAATGGAATTTACAAACAGCTCTAATTAGAGGACAACAAATGACATAAATCACCACACTCGAGCCTGATGAGAATTCTCTCAGAAGTTATGAGATTGATTTTATCCAGAAAGTAAATGATCGCACGATTTCTAAGTTTTTTTTCAAAAGCAACGCTTTCAGCCATTCAAATAAGTGAAGCGATTACTGGAAGAGTGCGCTCTTCTTCAGGATGAGACTGATAAGAAGTTCCCGAGATTTCACGCAGCTACGCTTACCTCACATTACTGGCCACTAAGTACCCACTGACACAGCGTGCGACATTGAAACCGGAGGGTTCAACGAAACGCCAATAACGTTGGTATGAGAAGGCCATCAAAAACCATAATAAAAGATCGATCGAATATTGTTCATCAAAATAGGGTTTAATAAGACCGCTGCATACAACTGAGTGTTCCTCGGTGTGATTATAGGTTTTTGTTCAATAGGTACGTTGATTTACGTAACAAACTAATCTTTCGTATGAGTGGCCTTCAGGACTCATTTGAGTCAACTGATTGAAAAATGACTTCAAGCAGCATGCAGCTGTAATCCTCAGTTTCTCAGGATTTTTAAAACTTTTGACACTGCTTGCCATCTGAAAAGAAGAGTAAGACAGAATTTTGCACAATTTATCTCTTGCGTATATTTAGCTACATCAGATCAGACACAAAACGTAATCTGCAGGTTTACATATCAGAGTTCAATAGACATTGGGAAGTTAGACGGAAAATACCCGTAAATGACTACACATCTTAAGACATCAGCTACCAGGACAACGAGTATTTCTGTAGACGGAGATGTGGTTCCCTTTAGTTATTTGCTACTACCTTCACTAACCGACGAAGCTTTCGGTGGCTTTTTACATAGCTTATCCTAGTGTTGTATAGATGTAAGTGTAGACGCAATATATCTTACACTGACACGGCCTGTCACCAGAATGGAATGGATGTCGCCCAGTATCTAATAAAACTAGTCCAGGAATAGGCTACGCACCCACTGGAAAGCCAGGAAAAAATTACCTATAAGGAGTCATCATTACTGGTCGCAAAGTCTTGCCCTCTGACGTAAACTGCAACTTCACCAACGAAAAGTTTCACCTTTGTTGCCAACCGAAAACAAATATTTGTTAGGGAACACAGGAGGTGACTGCACTCGGTTGCCATCGACTCACCTGGCATACACGGAACTTTTGAGGATTGATACAGCCTTGATGGCCACCAACTGGGTTTTCAAAGCTGACCATCGTTTGCTTTGTGGTTTGAAGTTTCGCATGATTAAACCATCCGTGCATACGTCTGCGAAGACGCAGTAAACACTACCGGGGTAAAAAAATTGTATGAAATTAATTCCCTGTTTATAATCCCAAAGTTATAACAAGAACTAGTTTCTTCAAGCTGGATAAATCGCTTGTAGGTTAAATGCTTCAGATGAACTTGTTGAGTTTCGAGCAGTAAAAGCGTGATATGAAGAAACTTGATTTTTCTTTCTAACAACCTCAGAAACAATATACTGAAGAGTTGAAACCAAAGTTATTTATGGAAAATTCCAATATGTTTCCTAACCAGTAGTTTGCGATCAAATCTTTAATTTAATATCTTTGGGAAGTTGAGATAATCTTCCTATTCAAAAACATCCGCATTATCAAATTTATGGGAGTTTTGCTTGGTTTTCCTCATTAACTATTAATCGTAAGTTAGGTGAATTATTAGCAAACAAGCATTGGTGTTAAGAAGTGCTCGCAAGTATTTTTCCCAAAGATGTTGGAAAACAAAAGCCACTGATCTTTAAACGTGGCGATCGAACGAGAAGATTCTGAATCGTTTTTGTAATACACCCTATGTTTAGTCAGAGTTTGTTATGAACCACTCGATGGTCATGCAAAATGCCAACAACAACGGGGTAAAGTTAGTTACTAAGTTATTGTTCACATTAATTTTAAGGGGTTAGAATTTAATTGGGGTTTCATAACGTTACAGTAATATCCGGATAAAGAAGAGACCCAGTTGAACATTACCCAAATGATGACGATCACCATTTAGCTTTATATAAATAAGACTACTGGTAAATTAATTCGGTAGGTTGTTGTACGCTGAGTGAAACCTTCAAATGTTTCTACTCCAATTTTGACCTCCCTGGAGCTAATCGTTCAATTTTCAATTTCCTTTGTTTCGTAGTAGCTGTTGGTTTTTCGTTCGTTCGACGATAGATACATTTTCATGTATTTTGCTTATAAACTGATCAGTGGGGGAGTCAATTTAAATAAGTCACTGAAATACTGTTCTCGTTTCCAGCCACTTCGTGTCCATCATCTTGTCAAATTGCTATCTTATATCACGGATCTCAATTTATTAATACACTTAGAACTTACATAAAACATTAATCGAGAGGTGATCAAATAATGGCCAGTAAATTAGTCAAAATGTGCGGGCAGAGAGACAGTGTCAGTTCCTATTCACGAAAGGTACAAACTTCTCAATCACTTAAGGGTTTTTAAAGTTAAGTGCTTTTTTTCTCAAAACCAGCAGCTCGACACAATAGGCCAGATCTCAACTACGTTTACAGACAGACGTTGGTGGGCAACAGTGATAACAGAACGATTAATTAAGTAAAAATGACATATAGCAAAGTAATGCAGATCCCGCTAACGATGAATTCGCTGCACATTAACATAAAAGCTGACTGCAACTCTGCATTATTTCCATAAAAATTTGGATTTTCATTCTAACTAGTTTGGCTGACTAAATGTTATCCACTGGATGCGTTTTGTATGAACTCGTATCGCTTCCTGTTCACTGCACTCGATTTTTCTTGATAGTGTCATAGTACACTTACTCGTAGTTTCTAATAGGTTCATCATTAGACAATTATAAAAACAATGTGAATATGATTTCGACTGAAAGTTGATCAGTGAAGGTCAATTTAAGGAAACTTATGGTGGGTTAACAGGATCCTAAGCATTATCGTTGCAACTTTTTACGAAGTAGTTTGGCACTGTCCGAAATGTAAGCTATCCGCATATTTGTGTTCGAAAACAGAAGTTCGGGATCTGGAAGCCCAACTTCATTACATCTGCTCAAAAATGTGTCTACATTTTCAAATTTTTGTAGATTGGTAGGGCTTACTTCCTTGATGGGTATATAGGTAAATATTAAGTGCTGCTAAGAATATTGTAAAAACGGTCCGATTAAAAATGGTTCGCATCAAACCTTTCTCTTAGTTAAACCTACCTATTACATTTGTCATCGAATATAGCATTCTCTTCATTTGTCCGTTGTTCTTTCAACTACTAAAATATTGACTTCACTTAAAGAGATCACTACAAGCGACATTTTACTTATTTTGAATTCGGCTATGGTTGCATACGTCATTTAATGGCTGGTATGACATGCTGCTTATATTGATAAAAGCTTTTTTGTTTGACTGTCGTCAAAGTGCTGCCTCTCTAGGCGGTTCAGACTACGGTGATGGTAGCACCGATTACATCACATTTTTCGTCAAAACATTGCCCACGTCATTAGTTTTGCCATAAACCAGTTCGTTTTTACAGTGATTAGATTTGTGCCGCTTAAGCCTAGAGATATTTAACCACCCAAAAGAGATTGCATCTCTCTTGCTACATATACTGGGCAGTTGAGAGAAGTGAATTGAGTTATGTTTTCATCAAATTAAGTACACCTGCAGTTAGTGATATAGGCGATTCTTTTTATTTAAGCATACAGCAGAATGCTGACAACTTTCAATGCATTTACAAGGTTCCATCCGTTTTTTTTAAATAAGCCTGCAGATTGTGTTTCGGTTCACCAGAACTGCATTTGCTGGTGAAGGCAACTAGAAAACGCACTTTTGCCTTATTGTGATCTTACAACGAAACGAATAAATCAGTGCTTTTGTGTTTGTGTGATTAATATTTTAATTTATTGAGTGAGAAATCGGACCAATATTTTCGTTTCAAAATGGTAATTACAGATAACTCTGGAACGTTTGTGGTTCCCAAGTCATGTACTTATTTCGATATAGTTCTAGGGTTTTATTCACGTGGCTTTTTAAAGTTAAAAGCATTGCCTGAGGCTTTTTGGACGAATTTATGAAATATCCCGAAACAATTAGAAGAATGTTGACACTTCTGTACGGATTTCATGCATCAAAGAACACTGGCATCATTGACCGCAACACACTAGCACTTGACTGTCATGCAACCGTAAGAAGGATAAGAACCCTTACTCTTAAGATGGTATGAGGGAATGGAATGAGACTAGCTTCCTAGAACCATTGTCTAAAGTCTCTGGCAGTCACCCTTGGGGTGCATGACTTTCACTAACAAACAAGCGGCTTGCAAGAATTGGAAAAGACACATTTTTAAAACGGCACTTTTATTTCAGTTCGCCTTATCACGTCACAGTGTTTGCATAGTTTACTGAAGATAGTTTATTCCAGCAACAACAACATCACTACCTCCTGTGTTTTTCATCAAAGTTATAATGGGTCAGAGGGACACCAGCAGAGAAAACGAACACTCACTGGTGTATTAAAACTACCGTCGACTATTTCTGTTTGCTGTTTTTCGAGCGGCAACTGACCAACTTACACTTTATGCTAATAGATCGAGAGGTCGGAGTGGATGACACAATAACTAAAGCAGTCATAGCATACGATATATATACTGTCCGGGACTAGATAAATGATAATGGTTGATTCCTAAGACTGAAGTGCGATTTTAAATATTCTAACTGCTTAACCTCTACCCCATTCTGACGTGTGTGATTGAAAACAAGCATCAATTTTCAAAGCTCTAAATACACTCTTTATCATTAACCCCCAATGACCGCAACGTTCTGCTATGTAGTAAAATTGACTTAACTGTACTTGCATCACTGCGACCCTCAAATGCGCATGAGACCCCTTTGTTGTTACCGTTGTCCGGGTTTGTAAAACACGGTATTCAACCTTAAAATTACAACCCCAGTTTTTGTTTATCATATCCTCTTACCAAGCTACAGCGTTCGAGTCGCCGAATCTAGACAGCAACCTACAGATCTTTAGTACGCAACTTTGGACTGATGTTACTGTGATGAACATGGTGTTACATGTGTTATTTTGCCGACAAAGTTTGTGTTCCTAATGGCTGGTTGAGACAGAATATGACGCACAACAAAAACTACACTTCATGGAACTTCATAAACAACTACTTTTCGTCAGTACACTTTAGGTAGATCAGTTGCTCAAGAAAGGAAGGAAATCAGCACGTGGATTTTGTTGGAGCTGTAGACGGTCTTTATTTATTTTATTTATTATGAAACCAAACAAGAGTGTGAAGGGATGGTATTATGGGTGGGCAGAAAAAATTAGTATGAGGGGTGTTCGAAATTTTATTTTATGCCATGACTTAAGTTCCTGTTAGAATGCATTGCTGACAATAAAAATCAACCGATCTAAATTATCGCCAACAAAGTGGTAGGAAAATATTTCAAATTAGCTGAATCTCATCAAAATCACGCACCGTAAGACGCTGAATACATAAACAGTGAATAGATATGATACCTCTATGCCATCACAGACTGACAGCTCAACAATCTATTCATTAGGCCATGATATCGTGGTCATTGAATATGTGGGAATTTATGTAGACCACCTGTTAACCGTTGTGTTTCCCTTTCTTGCGGACAAAAATCAGTTAGCTCCACTCTGAGATTATGGTGGACTTTTGCCTGTCTGCAAACTACTTACAGACACCTAATCGACATCGGTATGCTAGAAAAGAAAAAACAGAAGCTTGGAAAGGCAGCACCAGCACTGAGCCCATGTATCAGATGAACAAACCCCTGTATACAGGCGACTGTAGCATAACCTAGTTAGCCACACCCATGTAGCCGATAAGCGCAGTGAATACTGCTCGGTAATATGCGCGACTGTTCGGGAATTTGATGGAGAATAAGAAGCTCACCTGCACACTACCGTTTCAACGTGAATCGCCTGTCTGCTTGTTGTAGAACTGCTGTAAACAGTGAGGAAGAACCGTTACTTTAACCGCGTTAACGTCAAAGTCGTTATTTATCAGCTGTCTGGATGACGGCGCTTGAAGTACCCACAAGCTCCGCAAGTTCCTGTCAAACAATTTCAGCACATTCAATCTCGCTTTGTTTACGTCTGCCCGTTTCATCGTGCAAGTGGCGTCACACACTGACCAATGGGCACAACCCAATCTGTCTTGTGCAACTCAACTTTGAACTGACAGGAAAACAGTCAGTCTAAGAACAAGTCCGTAGGTTGACTAACTAAATGTGCATCAGTTGTAGGTTGCAACCTACAGCAAACATGCATTAATAGACGTATTGAAGACAAATATTGCGTCTGCTTACCGGAAGCTTTCATATCATCCCATAAAGGCTCTTACCAAACTAATGTTAACTGCGTACGGCTTCTTTACTAGCCACGCTAAAGCACCGTTTTCTCTCGGCGCTCATACGTTTAAGTGTGTTAGCAAGTTCATACCTCACATTGATAAACTACTGTTACCACTTCCCCCTCGACCTCATAGGGTTTCAGTGACAAGTGATCTTCGTGAGTCCACAGAAGGAACAAGCTGAGAAAGCTTGCTATTGTTCTGTGCTGTGATAGAAGCTTATAGTTCATTAGTTTTTAGACTAATCGCGCTTGCCGGTCTACCATCAGGCTGCACCTGAAATTGCTTCTAAAATCCACTCTCAGCGCCTGTTTTATGCTGTAGACTAATATACCCCTTTGTAATTCATCTTTAGGCACCCGTCAGCCATCATCTAGTAAGCAACACCATCTTCTTGCAAAAACCTGTGGTGTCCTGGCCCTCCAGGACTAGAGATACAGAGAGGTCGGATGACTAAGTTTGCACATCAAGTTTTCTTACCGGGTTACCTCATTACAGAAAGGACTTGGTTCCCAGAAGTTAGCTTTTGTGGTAGATAGGAACGCTGTCCGGTAAACCGAAGAATGAATCAAGTGCGTGTGAGAGCTTCAACCGAATTCATATATTTGCTGCAGAAACAGCAGATCATTTATCAGAACTGAGTAGTCAGGTGAAAATGGATACCCACCTTTGCATCAGTGTACCATACGCCCGGATTTGATACAACCAGACACAGGTAATAACGCCAACATTACGGTATACACTTCGACAAGCGACACGCGCAACTCGGCCCCACGGACATCATCACTAAGTAGACTGTGCAAATACACCAGGCTGCCAACTAAATGTGGGCCACCCTCACATACAAACATAACAGGAGTTTTCTCCTCACCAGTGCCACATACATAAACTGTGCAGACGCCACATATCTTGCAGGAGTACGTAATGTCTAGCATACGCTGCTGCCAAATGTGCGGTCGGCTGGCTGACATTCACGTGTATGTGATTTGTTGAATAGCAATCAGTGTGTTGTTTCAAATGATAGCGATAAATCCAATGTTAAATACCACTGTACGTGATTACGGAGTGTGTGGAACTGATGTATTCTGTCAACGACACCACGATCCGATTCAATGCCAAATCTCAAAGAAATATGGTGTCACCAGAATCAGACATGCTGTTTGATTTACAGTAAACAGGACAAATTTGAACACAACTGGAGAATGGGAGCGTTTCTCAGATGCATTTGCAAACTGCTTCCACTAATTACAAAACATTTAACGCTTTTCCACATCGGTCCAAGTATAACTGACTTGTGAAATGCACACTTTCGTAGCCTGAGCCCTGGACACATTTATTGGCATTCTGGTGCAAGACTTTTTGGAGCTCAATCGGCATTGGCCCTTACCATAATTTTGGTTTGTATTTGAATACCGTGAAAAAGGCCGTTATGAAGCAATGAAAAACATGCTGCAAAGCATCAGACAAGTGTCTGCGGAAATTCAAAGATAAATAGAGTCTGTGTGAAATGAAATGATTAGATGAAGTTTCAGAAACCAGCATATTAAATGAGACATATCGCAAGTCACTTTTTATACTTACGTGTTCATCGGAACATCGTCATGTCGAATGAAACTGAGGTCGTTTTGCCTACTTCTTCACTGAAAGTCACAAGTGCTTGAGTTCCATTTCAAAGAGGGAACATTCAACCAACAGTGAATGGTGTCAATCCTCCTTTACAAATACTTGAATACCCAAAAGACTTCCACCATCGGAAAAGTGTAGGCATCATTCTGTGTTCTGGGGTCTTGGGAAAATTCGAACGCCATGGTTTTGAGAAATGAAAACTTGAATTATTCCGCACAGCCTTCTGAAATGACAAACCACTAGCATTTTTAGAGGACATGGTGTTAATGTGAATGTCGTCTTGGTTCTTCGTAGAGTAATTTAAAAACAAAATAATGAGGAATATATCATGGTCAATCTGACGACCAATCCTTTGAATAAGGCTGTAAGGTTGTGCCCACCAGATCGAAGGATTAGCAGCAATTTCAAGTGGCTTGCCGCAGGTGTAGTTTTGAACTTTTTTATGGCAACCAACAGGAATATATCTGCAAAGTTCCTTGGTTGCAGGTTGAGCCCTTCAGAAAAATGATGCAGGGTAGGAAAGGTTATGAATGCACCCAAACCCTCAGCAGCTGTGAAAGGCCTCGGGCGCTGCAGATTTCCACTTTTTACATAGACCACTGATGACGGCGAAGAAAAAGTGGTAAGAATCACCTTACTTAGGGGTCTGCCCCTAATCAGGCTGTTTTAAAATCAAATAGTTTCCTCACGGAGACAAAGATGCACATGCCAGTGTGGAGTTATCAGGAGGCTAAGGACTGTCATCATTCGCGAAATCAAAACGCAGCTACTCCAATCAGTTACAGGGTTTGAATGATGACCAGTTGCCACTGAATCATAAAAACAAATAATCCGTGGTTCTTGTAAAAAGAACCTTTGAGAAGTGTTACTGTATGCTCACTGACAAACGATTACGTTGGAAAACACAGTTGCGACAGTTATGATCACTGAGCAAAACCAAAACACCTTGGGCTCGTACTCCGTTTCATTTGCATAAATTGACCGATGTCGTCGACAATTCCTACCACATTTTGTTAATCTGTTAGTGTTTAAAGTAAACTTTACACATTTGGAATCAGTGTAACCCACGACTTCACCCCAGAAGAGAAGTTTGCGTTGATGAATAGTCCTCCATATATTCCACTTGGTCGAAATCGACTGACAATGTAACCTAGACTAGACCGAGCACACCTCAAGTAAATGATGTTTAGCACTAAGTCCCAGCAGTTTTCCATCAGTGTCTGAAGAATCTGACGTTCACCCATATTTTCTACCCAAGCGGAATTCAATGCCTTTCAATCGCCTGAATGCAAATTCTGTTGTCATTTGTGGTTGTTACTGAACCTAATGTTCAACCTTGCCGCTTTTGTATTCAATTGAAGCGTAAATAGCCACGATGAGGCGACAACGAAAGTCTTGCAGCCTAGATCTAGTGAAGACAGCTAAATGGACGAATAGATGACTTCGACTCGAGGCAGTATCACTCAGTGCCGTCCACAACAGAGCTACGAACTTGCTTGCTTGTATAAGACAGTCGCAAATGTGGTATTTGTCTGCGCTTATTTTTGTGCAGTCACTTTGTACGACTGTCCTTTTCGTGTAAGAGAAATCATCAACCATTAGTTGACCGCTGGAAACCGAGTTGAAACAACTACTGTCTATCTGCATCAAAAACACCAACTTCATCCCGTAAAATTCACCGTCGTGATAGAGAGATAGAATAACCTAGGGTAGCCTGCTCGACTTTATCCCTGTTGTCAGTCTCGTAACTAAGGTCACAAAATGAAGGGCATAGCTTTAGAAATGATTCGATCATATTTTCCTCATCCCATATGATCAGCTTATTGGCACACAGTTCAATGGATCGGACAAATTGTTCACAACAAAACTCCTAAAATAGACGGCAAAAATCCAGCCAGGCTAATGTTTCTCAATATATATGCATCAAGACAGGGGTAAATAGCCCCAATAAGCAGTACGTCATTTACAAAAACCGTTGAACAGTTTACCACGTATATCTATACCTTGGATGACTTGTACCTAAGCTCCATAAACAGAGTCTAATGGATACGTTGTATATTTGACGCAGACGCATCTGCTCCGGGGATACAATTCGAGAAAGGCCTTTTTCGACGGGCTGCTTTATACTTATTGCTCTAAACCGTTTACTGCAACATTCCCAAGAATCATTGATATAGAAAGCAGACCTGACACAGCGGTAAACTGTTGGTATTTTTTGTCAACTCTATAAAGTCAGTGATACAGGATAACCAGTCAGAATTCCTCTAGCTAGTTCTATCACGAGAGAATAAAATGCGCATTTTCAGTTATCTCGCTTAAATCATTCTTGATTCCAACGTTCTGTGTGAAACTACAGGTGCCTGATCCAGCCGAAGCCAATGCCAACTATAAACACTGAAGTGGTTAGGCAGCCCTCTGTATCAGTAATCAAGGTCACGAGGTGCATCCAAAATTGGGTCAAGCAACAGGTCACATAAATACACACCACAGTCACCAGCAAAATCAGGGAGCATCGTCGTTTGCATGTCACATTCCAACGAGGCAACATATGTAGTCTGGCAACCGCATTTCTTGTTTTATCCCCAGCGCCACAGCCGAACAAAGCGCTCTCATGAAGTTGGTGCTACCTACAAGCTCGAACCCACGTCGCCATACTGGTTACAGTGATTGTGAAATGGGCATTTCGGCTTTTTCTCAATCTCTGTTGCACGTTCATGTTAATGTATATCGAGTAAATAGAGTGCGGTGGTGCGGCTATACAGAATTTGCCCGGATGTAAGTAGTGAGGCAGCAGCTTGATGTACTCTTTGTTCAGCTTCCTGTGGGAGGAAGACAGGCTTTGAATTGTTTCCTACATCGAACCTGCTGTGAAGGATTCGTTTAAAACCGAATGAATGCATCACTTATGTACTTTTGGTGGGTACTTATTCTGTACTGTGACAGATATTCAGATAAGGTTTTGCCTATTTTTCCTAATACATTAAATCTTTTGCTCTGTCTGACCTAACGTGCTTTTAACAGTTTGAACACACGATATTTCCATTGGCTGCTTAGGCGTTGTTTGCCAGTCGTGCACTTCAACGAATGAAAGGCTGAACCTTACCGATTGACCTTGAGCCAAACCAATCGGCTTGGGCAACAGTAAATGAAACTCAAATTCGACACTGGTTCTCAATCACATTCAGCTATTTTCAAATGTTATGGAGCATTTTTCTATCTAGTACCGTCTGGAGTGCATATGTTGTGATATTAATATGCAATCCACTGGCTCGAAAATTAACACTTCTTCATCAAGACGCATGGGAAAGTTGACGGGAGTGCTGCCTTGTTTTAATGGGACTAGAGAAGTTAAAGAGGTCAAAGAAAATCACACGAATAAAATGCTTGAAAAAAATACATCACTCAGGAGGTTCAGAACACCGGTGGGTTTAAAACTGTACAATTCTTTGGAGAGGGGATTAAAATTACTAATGTTTATGTAAACCTATTCGACAGGAATACTCACAAAACAAAACTTGGGTCCATGGACATAATTGAAGTTCATTTGTTTATGATTGTCCGCAAAATAAAATCGCATGCTGGATTGCTGTGAATAAATTAGGTGTATTTCAAACGTTGATATTGAAGATGGTAGTTTAAGAAACAAATTATTACTTCAGGTGAATTTCTATTGCAAAGTTCACTGTTTTCCTGGCGCACACTTTTGATGGCATTGTAGATTTTTGGAGAAATACGACATCTGTTTAAGTACGTGAGTAAATCTTTTTAGGCAATCCAGAATTCACGTATAATGCTGTGATTTTTCCACTTACAAGCCTTCATGGCTTTATTTTCGACGTCTTGGATCATATAGCAAAAGTCAGTACGAAACGGTCTAGCTAAGTACCACACACATGTAACTACTTTTAGATCAGTAGCAAACTCTTTGACAAAATAATGTAATGAAGATTCTGAAATGATTATTTTGAATACTGAACACTGTGTTCGAGAAGGCTGTTACCATAAACTACTAGGTGCGCTGAAGTTTTTTGTCTTTAATAGTCGCTATAAAAGGTTTAAAAATCTGTCAACCTCTTATAAAACGTTTAGCCTCATTACTATCAACAAAAAGTACGTCGGCTGTGAAGCGATAACCAAATTTCCACTGACTGTGAATAGTAGTCTTCAAAAGCTAGCAGCTAGTATCTGTCTGAAGTGTTTTGTAGGTTAATATTTATACTCTGAGAAAACAACCGGAAACACTACTGATAACAGGTAATTAATAATCTACGTTCATTCTTAGTCGATTTGAAATTACTTGTGAAAAAGTTACCCAAATCTTTGATTTTACTTTGTTTAACAGATTACACCACTCTTCACAAAATCAAATGTGACTTAATTTTATAAAATATGAAATTTTTGTTGATTGCCGAGTCCTACGTAAGTTTGGATAAACAGAATATATCGTCTGTAATAGACGGTATAAAATATGTGTCAAAAGGAGAATGTATGTCTAATACTATCATGCGTACCCCCAAAAATCGTCAATGTCTGTTTTGAAATTCACGTTTAATTTATGCACATTTGGTAAAATCACTGTATCATATTGTGCACTAGTCGCATAACTGTTAAACGATGTAGTTGATGCCAAATCAAATTGCTGGTTGAGGCTGAGGCTTATTACCAGCACGCAAACTACTACTGGTCCTTAGAATTTTGAAAATTTATGTCTATTTAATGCTCACTCCTGTTAATGTGGTAGTTGGACGAGGTAGGTTTTTTCATATCTCTTACAATTTTTGTTCACTTCATATCATTATAACGAAAATCGACATGATTCACGAGGCTGCAATAAACAAGTTTGGTTTTTAGTAAGTTTCGGGCGACTAACCAAATATTTTATTATGTAATTAATTTCTTAAATGTAACGGAAATCATCCTGGGCTCGCAAACTGATTTCTGCAAAGTGTCACTCTAAAAAAAATCAACTAAATTAAACTTTATCATCTGAATACTTTGATATCCATTTATGGTGAGGAGTTCTACATATGATGTCCAATATCCGTTTCGCTACTGTACCCACACCGCCTGACAAACACTGTTGGCTTACTTTTTGTACTAACCATCAACTGTGGTGAGGTAATCAGCTCTGAGACCAGAAAATTTGTACTCAAATTTTCTGAACGCCTCAGTTTTTAGTTTACCAACTCACCACGCTGTGATAGTCTTATTAAATTTCCGTTTGCACAACCCACTTCATCAACAAAATTATGCTAGCAAATTCTTGGCACCAAATAGCACTCCAATTCTGTGACTAACGTGATATTGCAGCTTGGTTCAAGAGATAGCCTAGTTGACGAACTAATCCTAAATAACTGGTGCGCGTAGCTGATAGTAATGGACTTGCTGAACCGAGCAGCCTAGTGTGTGCAAGTTGGTCGACACTGTCTGGTATTTGATCAGACAATGCTCGGTACTGATCGATTCTGTTTACGAGGTGACCTAGATTCTGTCGGTATAATCAGTCATGTGGTTTTTAGCTTTGCGTAGACAGTAGAATTCACAATCAACCAGTCGCTTTCTTTCAGTTCTTTCAGGCAACCAGATAATTCGTTCGAATGATTATTTGCAACAGTGTTTGCAAATAATATGATATGGAGAGTTAAGGTATAAGAAAAAAGACGTTGAAAAAATCTCCACTTTATTGCAGATATGTTTGCATGCCTCCATTTTGCGAAAGATTAAACACATTCAACGCGTTTTGCGAAGCTCACTCCCAACTCTATACTACACAGTGGTTCTGGAATTCGAACTCGTTAGCTTGTCAGAAGTCGTTCGTTTCAGCCGCAAGTTGGTTTGCAATCAAAGGAAATCATTATTCTAAAACTGTCAGACCTATGAAGGTTTTGCTAAGATCTTTACGGGGCTCAATTATGTATCCATCCTAGTCTGGTCAAATTCACCGACGAGGCGTCCTCAAGCCAGTATGCTTCAATTGGCACGTTTCTACTATTTACAGACAGTGAAGCGAAGCAGAAATACCGTCTAACCCAGCTGCATTTCACCTCTTATCTTAGCGGAATGCGATCAGTTTTTTTGTTCGACACTATTCTGAACCCATAATTGTGAGAAGCTTTCACAGATCTTTTCAATGGAATGAATGAGCTACACGAAATAAGAAGTATTTTTCAAACCTGAATCAATTAAAACCACTTGCATTGAAACTAATAGGTTTCTCCGTCCACCGTTCCAGGAATAACGTTTACGTACACGCACAAGCCGTGAACTTTCATTAGTAATATCTTTAATGGGGAGGAACCCGAGGCTAGTTGCCATGCGAATCAACAACCGTCAAGTGCCTTTAATGCATCTGTATAAAGATTTGAAAGTAGCGCAAACTGAATAACGTACGTTTAGATATACCGCTTGCCGTTCTCAACAGTAGCTGATCTACTGTTTTAGACATTTTTCACAGACAGTCACTTTCAAGGGGATATTGGATATCATTAAAAGTCAGAGAGATTTCACTTGTTTCCTCTGACTCTAAACTATTCTGTCTATAACCTGTTAACCTTAAGGTAGACTACCATTTTGTAATTTTCCTTCATACCATTGTGATTTGTCTGAAACCAGTGATATGCACTGGTGGAAGTTATCTTCACGCAGGTAGACTACTCGTGATCTAGAATAGAGTCGAACTAATTTGCTGTCGTTTGCGGCCTATAAAATTTTGGATTGAAGTTGTGAACACTGAGACAGAAAACTGTGATGGTGTGATCCATTCATAATTGTAAACCTAAGTCGGTTGTGCAGTAAACCGTACTTAAGTTTACTGACAGTCTTTTGGTAGTCGGTTATATGCCAAATAGAACAAGCTCACGATAATAACAGTCATCGTTAATTACAGCATAGTGCTTTCATGTGCGGGCCTCCCTATTATAGCCAATTTGGTTATCACTTGAATAAATCCAACCTGAACAGTTAGTGTGAACATTTCGATCAGATGAATGGTCTACAAGTGACGAACTGTTTCCCAGGTAAACTCTTTCCCCATGACTAATTAATTGCTACCATAGCAAGGCAATTAGCTCACTATCTTTGGTATTCTCACTATACCTAATTGTATGAGCAGGTGTGAGAAAATACCATAGTGTAAGTCACACGGGCAACCGTAGAAAATTTCAGATGGTGTGGAAAGAATTGAGGCAGTGGCAAACAACACGGTCAACAATATGAAGATCGAATTTCAGCCCACCTCTGACAGGACTATCAAAATTTTGAAATGTTGCTTCACAATAACGCCCATATTCGCACTTATGGTACACTTGTTCGGACAACCCGGAGAGTAGTCACGCATTCTATAATTCTTATCTAGACCGTACAATTGAATTTGGATGGTAATTCGTTTGTATGGATTTTGATTTCTGTGTCTGTTTACAATTATGGATCTCGTGGGTAAAATAACGCAGTTCAGAAACCCATATAGGCTGACTTTCGTCATTGTTGTTGAGACCTACTGTGGGGGTAAACTGAAGCGTAAAATTACAGCAAGCCTCAAAGCACTGCGGTTGATGCTCAAATTAGCGCGGCGAACAAGCCCGTCGCTTATTGTTCATAACCCCACTGAATGCACACCAGTTGTGTTGTACACTGATGTGTTTGTAGGGAGGGGGATTGAACAAAATCTGACAATAAATTTAGCTACGTGGCCAAACACACCAGAGGTATTAAACAAGTCGACAGACTGACATAAGTAATCCGCGACCACAACAAAGCTGTAGTAATTTACAATCATTCTAAGTTACTGTGTTTGTTGAATCTACCCCTAAAAGACTCAATGATGCCATCAGCAAAACTTATTCCACTGACATTCTGCGTGTGTTTACCAATTCCACTTAAATATTTTGTCTACGTCCAAGGATAAACCGTTTGTTTCTGTTCCTTTCTTCGTTGTTCGTGCAGAATTTTGGTATTTTTCACCGTTTAACAGTCAAACTGGGATGAAAGAGTCACTTACTTAGTCAACAACATTTTTAACTGGTCACTTGAACTGCTTGTTTAAACCGTGATCATCCATACAGTTCCTGAACAGAGGACGGTAATACAACCGGCAGCCTTTCACAGCAGCACAGGCTACGAATGAATAGCTACAGGGCGACTTCAATTTATTCTTTCGGATTTTCTAACGTATGAGATTCAAGGAAACATTTTCGGAAAATTTAACGAAATCCACACGTTGCAATAAATGATTAAATCTTATATCGACGTACGCTCAGGTGGTTCTTGAACAGATTCACAATACGTGCCAAATAGCATTAAAACCAAGTCAGATAGCTGAAAGATGCGTGAAAAAGATTCAACAAGAGTAGTGACCATTTCCTGGTTGGTCGAAGCAAGACATCACTTGCGCGCGACTCTCGTTGTCCACTCATCACACGCTGATGTGCGCGCTTTCGTCGTTCACTTTTAGCCGAGTAAGTGACATCTACCCAACGAAACGAAACCAGAACTGACCGTGGGCTCGTGTTGATAACTTACGCTATTAGATACTGTAATTGTGTCAAAATTTCAAAAACACGCAGTTGCAGCTAGCGTAACAAACCTTGTGCCAAAGAGTAACGGCTATTGAGCGTAGGTTATCTGGAATATCACCAGTAATTTGAATATCCATTTTGGAAATGCGCCCAGGGAGTTACGAAAACTTTACTGAACTTTGATCAACAGTTTAGGCAGCTCCTCCTTCCAAACTGGGCTCAACCAGCGTAACTGCAGACCATAACCAGCATCACCTCAATTGTTAACGAGATTACCTGAGAGCTAATTAATGAAATGATGTTATACCAAATCTGTATGCAAAATACAATGCTCTGTAAGAGATAGTCGTGGTGGAATTCTGTGTACATCAGGAACACAGCCTAAACCCGATACACATCGGATGGGTTTAAATATAACGCCTGGCTCTAAATGACAAAGCCAATTCTTGAGATGGTATGTTCCGAATAAACTTGGATATTGAAAACATGCTAGCACCACTGAGTCAAATAGTTTTTACAGCTTTATGCACGACGGAAGAGTTTCTAATGGTATAATCTTGGGTGAGCAATCCCCTATCTTTACCGTGTGGAAAACCAGCTTTGTGTCACATTGATATATGTAAGCTTTGCGAGCAGACTGTTGACCTTCAAGTTAATTTCTTAAAAAGTGATGGTGGGACTAAGAAAGTGACAGACGTGTTTAAAAGTAGGAGAAATCGACGATCGCAGGAGAGAGGTAAGTGCTTTGTATTTTCATGCCTCCCAAAGCGGGACTCATCGGTTGCAACCCCAGCAATAGTGTTCCGGAAGTGAGCTGCACAATCATAACAATAACCTTGGGATAGGCTGAGTGACATAAGTACCTGCGGCAAATTAGGTGTTACATTGAACCAAAAGTTCCCTACACCTGCTCTCACATCTTGCAGGTTGTAACGATAATTTATGCCGTGAGAATTGGTTGAAATAACTTTTCCTCTCAAGCTGACACGGCTGTATCGAAATTAAATGATAACAATCAAACAGGAAACAAGAAAATTAGATGGTAAAAAACGCACGGGTTACATTATGATTAAGCTCATTAACCTGGTGAGATTTTGGAAAGTCCGTGCTAATTGAGTTAAGTAAGAGGAAAACTCTGAGATCTGTGTCTAGACTGACTTGATACGTCCAATCCTGGTAATCTAAGGATGTTGATGAATTGTTTTTCGAACACACAGGTCCGCTTGACTTAAACACCTAGCGACTACTTCGTCCATAGACAAGATATGCCTACTTGATCTATAGCGATATAGTGGCCGAGGTACACAAGACAAGATAGAGTAAACAGCATTTGTACAAAGAGTGTGGTAAAAGCAGAATGGAACGAGCTACAGGACATTCTTACTAATAATACTTATACCGAAAAATTTATTAACAGAATCACACAAGATAGCAAAATGTTAGCCTCAACAGATATTGCTGGTAAGAAAGGGTCAATGTAAAGTGATCGCTCGGAGATTATACATTAGGCAGGCTGGTTAAATGCTACCTAGTTTGTACAGTCAACGGTGCCCATCGTGTTATGAAATGCACGGTATTGCCCAGTCCGAACTAAAATACAGTTAGCAGTGCTAACTTATTTTTGTTCTATTCATCCTGTGACTCAGCTTATACGTTGGTCGTTCAACTAGGCGCTTATTAGAAAGAACTGGAACATTTTTTCAGTGTAGCTTCTCCCCGGAACGAGAGCAGTTGAACTTATAAATCTTGACCTATTTTATTGAATAGGAAATTACCAAAAAGAGCGACAGATTGATTCACCTACTTTGTTCTACTCAGTCTTTCGGCAATATCCTGAAAAGGTTTGTAACTTAATATTATGTACGACAGATTCAAAGCTTCAACAGTCCCGTTTCTCGTTTTATTGGTTTGATACCAAGCACGAGGCTTTCCTCATAGGTTTTCCAATTAAGCTAATGTGTTTGCAGCCTGAATTAAAATTTCCCTATAACATCGTGCCTACGATTTTTTCGGCTTCGTTCAGCCTCCAACTGATTTGTTGGTTTGCTAGCCCTGAAGGAGTTACCTACTATTAGTAGACGAATGACGGACGTCACACCGTTGCCAGTACAACAGCGTTATGCAAGTGACTGTCTTGATGATGAAAAACATACACAACTAATTACGCATGCAGACTACTTTCCAATAGAGGCAGCTGCTTTTGTCGGATCATGCATAACAAAAAGTCTGGGGGTTCAAAGACTGCGAGCTTCGATAAGAGTTGTTCAGTTTATATAATCCACAATCACCTGATACTAAGCAGCCATCAGAACATCACTCACTAAGCTTTGATATTTCTGAGTTCGAGTTAGAGCAGGTTGTTTGTCGTGGGGTCACCAACTGGAGCTAAACGAATTAACCTGCCTTCTTCTCAGGCAGCCACAATAACTGATCATCATTCACAAGCAAGTGTGACAGACTTTGCATATGATGATTCCGTTATGCTAATGTGGGAACCTTAGTAGAGTGGTTAACACTATAGCCTCAAGAAAACGTGGACGGAGTTCTAATCCCTGCGTTGATAGCGTTAGATACGACTGGTAAACGGTGAAAAAGACGGTGAGCCAGCGTAGTTTTTGTGTTTCAAGTGGAGTGGCTGGAAAGTTTTTCGAAAGGCGAAAGCCACAGTCGATTGCGTGTGACGTCTAACTTACACCTGCCTGATTTCTAACTGTCTTTCACTCAAAAATATTCGGAAGTGAATCATGGTTCAACTCTATCACGTTTTAAAGGGAGCGAGTTCAAAGAGTACATCCTGTTAGTCACCCAAATGCTACTTCAAAAATCGGGACAGTTAAATGATTTGAACATTGAGGGCGCTATTCAGCTATTTCCTCATCGATATGAATTTAGACAAACAAACGGGTGTGGTATGAATTTGGTTAACCTAGTAAATCGGCAGTGCGCTCGTCTTAGTAGCAGTTTAAGAAAGTCTCTCAAAATAGCCCAATCACACGTTGATCAGCGAAGAAACTTTATGACGTTAAAAATATCTAAACGTGGGTTTTCAATACCGGCAACCATATTGATAATCCACGACCCCAGTTTTCTTGGATAGAAAATATTAAGGTTAGATGATCACGACATGAAACGTGACAAGTCAGTTGATGAGATTTCTAAGTCCCACTACAGTACCTAATCGATTTGTCCCAGGTAGTACGCCCAGAGGCAAAAATTTAGTAGAAATGCCTCTTAGTACGAGGCAAGAAAATCGCTGTTTGGAAATCTCCAGTTTTTCTCCACCAAATGAACCTAGACAACAGCAAAACCAGCTTTTAGAAACGGAATCTGAGGAAAGCAGCGAAATATAACAAGGTTTTTACTAGATTTATTAATATTATTTATTTTAACGGTCGCCTGCGTAAACCGTTTCGAGGCAAAAGGTTTTCACTGGCTTAATAAGGTGCATTCAGGTAGTCGTAAAAAGTATTTCTGCGCCCGTTTTTGAGCTGTTGCCATCTTTCTTATGTGTATCCCAATAGATATGTTGAACGGCGAAAGCTTCAGGGAATCCACGAGTTAATATATCAATAATTCACCAGTACATATTGTTAGGACTTGCTTTTGATTCACCAACCCTTACAATATATTCCTGTCTGACCGTTATCCACTTTATCAACTTTGTATACTCCAATGTGCCACTTTACCTTCTTGTTTTCCAGGTAGAATTAAGAATTCTGGATTCTGCAACTCGTTGGGACCACTTGAGACCACTCACCACTGAACTGGTTCGACGTCTCTTTCCAAATAGTGTAAGTTTTGAAGTAGTCTCGTTGTGTCTAACAACTTGAAGTGAATTAAAATGCCCCTGCTTTTAGCGCATTTTTTGTTTTAAGATTCCATGTGAGATATCGTCAGCTTAACTCACTGATAAATTATAAACGATAAGATTAGTGTTAGTTGATGCCTCAGCGACAACAATTTCAAAGTGGTTATGGCTTATGATTTTGTTTCAAACTAACTTGTCAATTGAACCAACTTTCACAAACTTGTTTTAGAAAACTTAATTGATAAAAAACTTTTTCAAAATTACTGATCTGCACAATACAAGTCAAGAGAGCGCATGACTACATTTTGTCCTCTTGTAGCATTAGCAACAAGGTGTTGAGTATCCAAAAATTGTACTTGTAGGAGCTGCATAAAAAATACAAGAGAAAGAACACGTTGCAATTGTTTGTGTAACAATTCTGTTTTGCCTACCGTACACCTGCAAACTCTTTCGTGACAAACCATACTTGAATGTTAACGACGTGAAGAAAAGTAGTTTGTCTGAATCTGCGTTGACTGATGCTGATGCACCTAGTTGATGTCCATACTGGTTATAAATGATCAGCAGACGTTGAGCAAAATTACGTCAGTACGAAATGCATTTTCTAACTGACGTCAGAGTATGTTTAAAACATTTGATTTTTTTACTACAACAATGATGAATCTAGGCAATTTGTGTAACTGACTTAGTTAACAACCAATTATTCCTATATAATCAGCGCCTACGAAAAGATTCTGATTAACTAGTGAAACTGTTCCAAATTTGACGAAAGAAAGTTTCACCTCTATGGGCTTGTTCTCACAACCTGCAAAAAGTTGTTTTAAGAAGCCTCTTCTGAAGCTGGTCATGATTATTTGGTGCCACAAATTCTATGAGGTTTGTCTGAAAGTATGAAAACAGTAACGGTAAGTCAACACAACAAGTTATATGAAATGAAACATTGTTTGTGCAAAAAATCAGTTTCCTTGCATAATGTACGAAACTCGGTAGAACAGTGAACCTTTCGACCAGACCGCAATCAAGGGGGCGTCCAACAACTAATTAACCGCTTTTGGACAATCGTAGAACATGTATTACTACACAATTTCGGTCTAAGTTAACTGTAACACACCTTCGTTTGGAAACGGAGCAAGATGCCATTTAGCATGCGCAACAGTCAAATTTTAAAATATGGCAAATCATAGAACGAGTTAGTCAGACTACAAAAGAGACATCAGTGTGTTCCACTGGTGGAATGGACGCCACTGAACTCTATACTCACAGGAACTGTGATGTGGAATCGCAACAACAGAACAGATCGATTAATTACACGTACTTGTTCACAATTTCGGTGAATAGTGTTTGTTACCGTGTATCGGGTCCAGATGCATCAGCGAAAATGAAGAAATGTTTTCACTGAGTATAACATTTTCTGATATTACTGTTTTGGAGAATTAGTTTAGCTTTGTTCGTTAACCATCAAAGCACAGCTGTGCACGGCACTCCTTTTAAACGTCTTTGAATGTGAGTTGTCAAGAATGAATAAACAGCCTATGTTATGCTCTATCGGTTTCATGTACAAGACGTATCGCATAAACCACTCCTTACACTTAGACGTTGAAAATATGTTCGCTGCTTGACTGCCACGAATTTCAGTCTAAATTGTGTTAGCCAAATTAAGTGATTTCGAATGTGACAAAAATTGTTTACGAACTTCCAGTCGATAAATTACAGACGGATACCCATAAAATTCTCCCAGTTAATGATTATCTTAGTTTTAATCGTTGTATAGTTTTAATAAGTTATAGTGAATTATGAGAAAAAACGCGTAGCAAACAAGCTTGTTTTCAGTGCTTCATCACCAGGCTAAATGTAACACACTTATATGGGTTCGCTGGGGGTAGTATGTCCGTGGGGTGAGGAATGGTGAGCATTAATGTTCAGTTAGTCAAACTCGTGAAATCTAGTTATGTAGCGCCAGTAAATTGGGTTGTAAACGTTTTCGGAAAATTGGTACTGCTAGGTAACAGATCAATCCGGGCTATCAATACAGGGCCACGGGGGGTTCAGTGTTTTGACCAAACATTTCTGTAAACATAACGGGGACGAATGTAAGCGGATTGCGATGGCTTCTGCAATGGCTAGTAGACTACCTTCGACCCACTTTGATTGCGCTTCGCCGACTCGAATCAGCCGGGTTGATCAGGTGATTTGATTCCACCAAGTGAGTAGCGACCACGGATGAGCAAACCTTCATCAACCCTCGAGCTAGCCACGCCGGATGATGCTCCCGCATGCGTTCAGATAGTCGCCTTGTTGTGCGGCCTATGTAGCTTGTTCCATAGGACCAAACGAAACGGTAAACACAAAAAGAGGCAGCATGTACAGGCAATATATCTTTCAGCTGAGGACGCAAAACTGGCGTGGATATAAACCGAATACGTAATTGAGCTGCGAAATAGGTTTTGTTGAGTGCTACGTCAAGTTTCCTGGTTATATTTCCAGAACTAATATCGCCTTCGAAAGGCAGAGTAATACAGACAGGTTTTTTTCTACAGTTTGCGGCACACCTACCTTTGTGCTACCTATCATGTGCTTACAAACAAACTGTTCTGGGTAGCCATTTCCAAGGAGTGTGTCAAATACAAACTGTTTTTCTTCCTCTATGGTGTCACCTGAGCAAATTCTCACGGCCCTATCTAGCAAACACCGGACTAGGTTTTTCTTGTGTCTGAACGGTACGAAGCTATTAAAATTTGTACATTGTTCCGTCCACGTTATTTTACGATATACATTACGTTGTATTGTATCGTCCTCACGACGTGACATGAACACATCTAAGAACGCCATCCCTGCTGGTGATTCGGGCTTCGGGGTGAATCGGATATTCTTATGGGCACTGTTGAATTGCATCAGTGTTTTATTAAAACATTCAGGTTCGTCTGTCATGCAAATAATGTCATCTACATAACGTTTATAAAGAGCAAATGACTTAATGTGGTCTGCTAGTAAACTACTTTCAAGTTTTGCCATGAAAGTATCGGCTAGTAGGGGACCTAACGGTGACCCCATTGCTACTCCGTCCTTTTGGCAATAGAGCTTGCCCAAAAACCTGGACTGAACGTTGCAGGCGCAGCGATACAAAAGCTGCTTTAGTTCATCCACTGGTATCCCCACGTTTATGCCATTACTCTTTATATACCAACCGAGAAATTCGATTGTCTCACTTAGTGGGACATTTATGAAGAGAGACGTGACGTCAAGTGAGAATAAACGCATTCTCTTTGCACTCAGTTGTTTCACTGCTTGGACAAATTCGAAAGAATCTCTAAGACTGTGAATCACTAGTTTCTTCCTGACCGGCTCTAACAATTCGGCTAGCCATTTTCCTGTTGCATGATACGGCGAATTACACATGTCTAGAATCGGACGTAGGGGCACTCCGTTTTTATGCACTTTAGGTATCCCGTAAAGCCTGGGAATTACACTACCTACTGGTCTAATTCTTTCGAAGGTGGTTCAGTCAATCAGTCCTCGTTGTTTCGTACATCTCAGTGTTTTCGTTAAGGCCTTCTCAATGGCCACTGTTTTCTCCTTTTCAGTCTGTTTACAAACGAATTTGATTTTGTCTGCCAGTAGTGCATTCATCTTAGCTAAATAGTCCGCTTTATCCAGGATGACGATTCCAGAACGTTTGTCAGGTCTGGATATTATTATATCCCCATTTGGCCTTAGTGACTCCAGTGAGGTTAGGTGCTGTCGAGTGAGCAGGTTTTTACTTATGGTTTTCCGGGTCAGTTACTGATAGCACGACTGGACTAGGGTTGCTTTGAGCATCTCAACATTCATAGGTGATGAGGGTTTCAGATCGATCAATTGTTTATAAAGGTTCTTAAATTGACTTTCTAAGTCCAGCTCTTTAAGTTTGGCAAACCTAGAGAGCTGGACAACAAAAGTTTGGTTCCAATGATAAAACTTCAAGAGCAAATTTGTCCAACACCAAAGAAGAAATATTATGCACGTATCGTTCGGGATGTTTTGAAAATTCGACCTTAGGTTTGGTCGGGATGAGTTGATTTCATAGCCTTGCTGACTTCTTTTCTCGTTTTTTGGCCACAATCTGTCGAACGTAACTCACAAACTTGTTTGCCTCATTCGGTGACAACACTGCTAATATCCTCGCTAAAACAGTCTGCTTGGAGTTAGTTAACATGATCCAATATGGTGAAGTCACAAGAGCAAAAGATAGATGACTGCCTAGTGAGCTGTGCTAGACGGAAGTATCCATGCTTATGAATACAAGTTGGTTACAACACTGGCGACACCTCTTAAGATTCCCTCGTAGGCTCACAGTTGAAACTAGTTTATATTTCTTACGATTGTTCTGTCAACATCCGTCTATCATAATATGCGTTTTGTTCAAAAATTGTAGTGCCCGTATTGTTCTGCAACGCCTCCAAAGTGTACCGAGTCTATCAGTTGTAAATTGCAAATTAACCGGATCCAAATTTGAATGATGTTGAGTGGGAATTTTTTGCAAAAATATTGAGTGACTTTAGCTTCTGCTCTGAAGTGTTCTTAGGAAACAGATACGTGTTTAGTATTCACATTTGGCAACACGTGTCAGGGTGATTGTGGATGACGTAGCAACGGTCAAAGTGGACCTCCTCACACGTTAACACATTCAGTGTTTGGGTTTCGGAGCTTCTTGAATAAAGAAAGCACTATTCTTATATGCGTAATACCTCAAGATGTATCTTCAATGAGAGCAAACGGTTGTTTAAAGGCTTTTTTATAATGCGTTTTTTCGTGTCTTCCATGTAACGCTGTAGGCACTCACACCGTTAAAATGACACGCACCATTTGATTTCCGGTGTAGAAGAACACACTCGTCTCATAGTTTCGTATTAACGACAAACTGATTATCGTGTTGCTTCATCTATCTATATTCTTGTCATAGTTCATTAACAAAACCAGGAGGTAACAAATCACTGTGTTTCCGCTTTTCATCCTTAATTAAATGCGTTAAAAATCCAGTTCTTTGTTTTGTTTAGAGATGACATAATAACAATCGAACGTTTTTTAATTTCATGTGGTTTCTTAGTAAATTGTCATCAAGATGCACACTTGAGTCAAAAGTCATTTCCGTCCACAAACTCTTGGTTCCTATTTTCTCCTTTTCGATGCAGAAAAACTCTTCGATCTCAGTTTAGTGCGATCTTTATAGCAGGGTCAACTCTACAACATACTATAACCTTATTTGAAAGTTGTCTCAATGAAATTTTTGAGAAGGACAAGTAACGGTCGCAAGTAAAAACGAATACAAACGAAAAAGACTTTGGGGTGATAATTTATGATAGTTATTTCTCGGAAATTATACTCAGATATATGAAGTGCGTTACAAAATCAAAGATAGTAATAAACTTCGTGTTGATGAACGCACTGCGCTTCACCTTGTCTACCTCAGCTTTATGGAAGGCCTACTTTCTGAGTGAACTAGAATTGGTACCGTTGCAGTTCCTTTTCAACATCTACGGGTTGCGCTCTTTCAGCACATAACTATCTTTCACAAAAAGCAACTTGTGATTCATTGCTACATGCAGCACATCTCACAGTAAGTAACCCATGTCCTTACACTGGCATCGTTTCAATGGAAGAAAAATCGCATGTTTCTCGCTTTTTCCACAAGAAAAAGAGCAGCTAAACAAAAAACAAGTAGTCTGAGTTGATTTGTGGGGTTTCAACATGCATGCATTGCTGCTGATGCTACTCCAAGAAGTCATGCCCACAAACCCTATCTCATTCTAGTTACTTCCAAAAATTTTCTTTGTATTAATGCATAATAAAAGGTTAGGGAAAAATTGCGTGAAGTTGTATGAAATAGACCACTTTTTAAATGATATATTTGTTGAAATACCAACCTGACACACAGTCGTGTTATGCTGTATAAATAAACTGCTTCTTGAGTTTGGCACTTTATTAACTCTCACCGGCCTTATGTGCTGCGCACATAATGCGATACAAAGATGTTAAAATTACTCACACAACCTTATGGGGATTTCATATATCACGTGACTGACCTCAAGTAATATTTAATTAATGGATCGTCGTTCGGTGTCGGCCTAGTCTAAATAGTGTGGGCTTGTAGAACCTCATCGATGGGAAAGCGCTACCTAGGTCAGCGACCCTTATTCAGTTCTAAATTTTATGTCTTTGAGAGTTTTAGTTTGTCAGAGTAGAGAACAAAAACTTTGCATGTAAGCCAATGACCTAACCAACATTACTTAGCTCACAAGGAGATCTAAGAGTAGACTAACTTTCTTGTAGTCTGACCCCTGAATCTTTGCAAATATTGATTTCGAATTCGAAACGAAATTTAACTATACACCGATCGAACCACGTAAGCTTCCGTATATAGTTAAAATTCAGAACATAAATCCAGAAATTCCCTCAAAAATGTTCAGTAATTAAATCTTAGGTTAACAATTACTGAGATCATATAAGTCAGCATTCAGTAGTGAACAGCGTGTACATGACGTTATACGGCGTAACGGGACAAACTGCATTCTTATCTGTTTATAATTGCATAATTAATGAATCAGGTTTGTTTAGCAGTTGCTAACAACCCTATAGAAACTTCAGAGTCTAACTGATTTGTTTATAGATAATAAGTAAAATAACTTTGAAGCAACTTATTGCCATCGCTTCTTACCTGTTCTGCCGACGACCTCATTTCTTTTCACCGATTTTTACTTCAGAAAGTTCTCTTTTGTAAGTTCCATCTTTTGCCTCAAAGTGCGGCTATCCTATCAAAGTCCACAAGTAATCCTGGATCAACATATTAAACGGAAGTATAGAATCAAGAAAACTAAAGTCTTCCTCAACTAAATCAGTAGCTGAGTAAAAATTCAAAAATCCCAATCAGCATCTGCTTGATCACAACTGTTGACATCCGTCTGAGAAACTGAAATATCTTTTCCGCTGAAAAGTAAATCAACAGAATCATTTTGAAGAGTGGTTACCAAAAGGATTCCTAATTTTATCGGCTTTGCTTGGTTGTCAGTAGAGAGGGCTGATAAACCGTAATTTGACAATTTAGCACATGGAAATTTTTGCTTTTCTAATGTTTACCATACGCATCCCATGTTTGAACATGTGAATGAGGTCAAGTTTTGAATGAAGCACAAAGGATCTGCCAGGACATGGAAGCAATACACTCATTCGAAGAAAACTTCCCAGGGAGCAGTACCACTGTTCATTGAGCATTTTTAAGTTCTTACACGTTTTTCAGCAAGAGGTATCTCTAAATTTTGAACGAAAACTCCCGAACGCTATACAGAAAACTATTAGGGGCTTTAACTGGGTGAAGAGGATATCGTACGAGATGGCGTGTCGATCGTAAACCAGGGTGGCTGAACACTCGCCTTGGAGCGGATCGGTACTAGCTAGCACAAGTTGTACTGTCACGTTGATCCATGATATACCCAGATCAATTAATCAAGTATGAGTCATTCACCGACAGTTTGGTCTTCTGAACCACAAAAAAGTTAGTGCCTTTTAAGCGGTCATCGGGACATGTGGATACTGAGTCCAGGCATGACGTCATACAGATATGCCCAACCATTTGGAGTTAACGATTTCATTTTGGAATTCGCAGATCCAGAACCATCGATTTCAAGGGTGCAGTACAATATAACTAAAAGATGCTTTCCCCAGAACCTTATCAAAACAACGCATGTTCACTGTGTTAGTGTAGCTTACTGATACATCCAAATAAACGGCGACCAAAATGTTATTCTGGTACTAAAGCTTTCTTCATTTTGACTCATCACTAATGGAATCTTGTTGCTGTTGGTTCAACCTGACACCATCTCGGCTGCATACAATTCTACAACTGCAATCAGAGGGTGGGCAAAACGGGTTGCTTTTTCCTCCTCTTCAAATTAGTGCACTTTGATATCAATACGGTTTATATGCCAATAAATGAACTTCACAATTTAGGCTGAATGCGTAACCCCCATGGCAGCCCTCAAAGCATGTAACTCGATTTTTTGGACTGTCTGTTTCTTGATGAGCCACCGGTAACATTCTTGATCAAATGTTTTTTGAAGTTTTGACAGAGCACCGCTGTCCTCTGCACAGTGTTTTGTCCATATCAGTCAAACTGATTTCAATAAAAGCCGTCTGCAGTAGGGAAACAATTCAGCCGACCCTGGCAGGTGTTGCCCGTTGGAAAATGAACACGATTTCATCAGGCCTATACTCCTTTGGAGTTGATGATTCCAGACAACTTTTGGAACTTTTGTGTTGTACAAAATCCGGAAACAGGACCATATTGTCAACGTCGAAATTATAAAATCCCTCTGTAACGTAACTGCTTGATTGCGCATTTGCTTCAAACCATATTGTGAACTGAGCAACATGAAAATGTCATCTACTTTGCAGTCGCAATGTTTTGTCTACTGAGGTTGCACTCTATCCTATTGCCTAAGATAGTTCATGAAGGTGTCAGACAATACATGTTTAAGTGAATCCACATCGGTTTGATCTACTACTGGTGGATAGAATCGAGGCGTCAGAAGTAAGCTTTACTACTCCCATCTGGAAGAGAACGGATGTTGATTTTTACAGCTTATATGGTGGTGATTAATTCATAGTGTCTCCGTAGTAAGAACAGCGCCGAATGAAGCAGATAGATGAATGAGGGCATCCGAAATCACCTTTTGTGACAGTGTAACTGTTTCCATCATTTACAGAGTAAGCCGGTGGTGGAGAGTATTGGATAATCAGATGGTCGGCACGCTTAGACAGGCCTTTTCGTTCACAACAATATTTTTTCATACCTCTGTCAGCTCAGTGTTCACAGCTGTACAACCCACGAAAATGTTGGGATGTGATCAGAAGTTTTGTGTACACAACTGCCCAAGCTTTTGCTATTGATAACCATCCAAATTTTAGCCACAAAATCAATCACGCAGAACCTCGGTTGAACTTCTTGTTTACGGATACTGTTTTTTAAGTTAACCTTGAAACTGTATTGTCTGGGCTAACTACCTGCTTCTTCATTCTTTGTAGATATGTTTACCTGAATGTGACATGCTAAACAAAGGCAATATGAATAAAGCGCTTAGCAAAACATTTTCTCTCGAACAGTTTGTCATACTTTCCAAAGCCTGCCCAAGAGATCAGACATTATGAAATCTAACTCGTTAGTTTGATGCCGATAAATCAAAGATGTTGAACGCCTTTAAGAGGAAAAAAGTAAAGTACACTAGAACGAAGGTAGTTAAAGTGAAAGACAGCTAGTGTAAATAGTCAGTTGCAGTATACAGAGCACGACAGATTTAAATCATTTCGTCGGGGACCTCCTCAAATAAATATATTTTCAGAAAGGACAACAATGCTCTTCTAGGTAGTGCGTTACGCACCTTATACAAAACAAATCAATCTTGATGGCTTCCATCAGTGTTTCTCAGTTACAATACAACTGTACACGGTTTGATAAGGCTATACTGTTGTTCTATCTTTCATGATCAAGTGGATCTGCTCCACAGGTTTTATTATACATTTTTGAGCTCAATTTTAAGCGTGATTCCAGAAACACTTTCTACATTCATGAGGTACCGTCGAATTTTATCTTTTCGCTTTTCAACCATTTCGCAACGTGTACGACCGGAAATGGACACTTAAGTTTACTTTCTATTGTTCAGTCGAACACTTCGCTATTTCCCAGTAAAAAGTGACCACCTATTACTAACGTTAATTCTTCTTCCTCCGAACAACTGGCAGGGTTGAACAATTAAAAGTGACTAATTAATGAAACTGCGAATTAGTCAGGTAGGAACCGAATAATCAACAAATTGCACCCCACGGTTTTACTACTGATTACCAGAAAACTACACACTGGCTCAACTTTTTAGTAGCGCACTACCAACATTCCATGTGAAACAACTAACAGAAATACTTTACACCACACGTACCAAACAAACAGCACCACCTATTAGGGTTAGTAGTCGATCACCAAAGTTGCTTTTTACGTTCAGTTAGACGTGACTACTCAACCAACCACACTCGCGTAATATATAAACGAGTACATCTAATACCAGACTAACGGACTACGACCGCAATCTGCGACAGGTGTGTGCAGGGTACACTAAAGACGCTTGAGAGTTTGTCTTCGAAACAATAAGACTTAGACCATGATGTTTCAAAATTGACTCAATCAGTCTGTTCGAAAGATTCTGTTCCAGGTAACACCTTCTCACTTACAGCAGTAAACCCTCCAAACCGACTTTTCTATCTTGTAACTCATTGTCGAAAAATTTTATTTCCATGCTATTCCTTTTTTGCCAAGATGATCTCAAAAATGCTAAAAGGCTGTCAAGCCCGCTGTGGGTGTAGTTATAGACAAACATTCTCAGTTTCTTTAATTCTTAAAGGTAATCCATTGCAGGCGGTTATTTTAATGCGACCACATCCGAATAGCTTTGAAGTCCGCGTATTCTGCTGCAAGTATTATTCATGCACGGTTGGTGTAATTCATTCAACATGAACCATTTTTTATAAGTCACGTACAGGTTATTTAATTTATTCGTGCGTTAGTCTCACCCACTTGAAACGATCGCATTCTGATAGGTGAAAATCAGAATGATGGAGGTTTACAGTTATTTCGCTTAATATTTTGAATTTATGAGTTTAGTCATACCTGATCCTTTTAATTCCTCTTCGTTCTTTCCAGTTTTTTAGTGTCAGCTAAGAATCGTGTCTTTTAACCTCATAAGTCATATGCAATTAGACCCTAGTGTGTAAGAGCCAATTACTTGGAAATTAGTAGCTGCATTCTATGTTAGTAACCTCTACAAAACAAGGAGTGGGATATTCTGCAATTCATTGCTTTACAACAAAACTGTTTTATCGAATAAAAACCGTAAGCATGTTTACCACAGTTATTTCAATTAACAATCTGTATCCCACAGGCTCATCTAACAGAGGCTTACCTGATATCTTGCTTGTTATTATCCATCATTTCGGCACATTAAATGTACGTCCCAGCTCCTGATACTCCAGATGAAGTGTTGACACTCAGAACGTCCCAGAAATTCACCACTCTGAGACGGTTTACGTCTGATCGTACATTTCTGTTCTCCTTGATGGTGACCACGATCATGCGCCTCATTTTGACACTAATAGTTTTCGTTCATTAATTACGAACAATCAACTTTGCAAAAGTTTGCCGAGATATAAAAAAAGTAACAATATTTTATTGATTATCTATACAGCTTTTCATTCCACCCAATATGTTCTCTTCGAGTTGGGCAAACTAACAGTCAAGGGTTAAAATCTTGAGATCTGTTGAAGCATAATTGATGGACTGACTGAAAACTGTTCCGGTTAGATCGGATGACGTAGGTGTAGAACTTCATGTGTATGCTATTCATCAAACGCACGGATATACACAAAATGCACCGTAATGGTAAATCAGTTTCTCTATCAACTTCTGTTCATTCAACCGAACGAGATGAACTGATCACTGCAAATTACACCATCATTTGTTTGATCTACCAGAACATAGGGCACGGACATCCACCAACAATATTGTCCAAACATACTGGTTAGATATTTTTGAGTGATAACTTTCTAACTGACCAAAAGGGCAGTGTAATGAAGTTTCAGTCGTCTTAAATAAAAATATCTTTTACCACAAAATGAACTGCTGCTGGTTGTGTTATATACGGTTGTTCAACTATGTGCTGCAGTCGACAGGATGAGCGCATTTCGATGTGGTTTCGAAAAACAGGACAAGTCTGTGTGAAAATTGATGTACAGAATAATGGGAGTTATGCCGAGAAGGCAACCAGAGAGAATAATACATGAAAGCAAGTGTACGTATATCAAAGCACAATCAACTCCGCGGCGGTGAACCAATCCCAACTGACCGTAACTATTTGCGACGATCAAAAATTTCAACTACACAAGCAGGTACATGCAAAATTCCATAAGATTATTATCCAGTTGGTTGAAGCTACTTGTCGGCAGTAACCTAATTCGTCATGGTGGATATTTATACTAAAATGTAAACAGACCGAACTCATTGAAAAAGTTAGCATAGTTAAAATCATCTGCAGAAATTCACTTCTGTCAAAACTGTCGTCCTCTAACAGAAGTCCTCTTTACCGATCCAAAAAATGGTTGTAGCTTCAAGCCTGGATAATGTTGACACACGCCGTTTATGTGTTCTATAAAGTTTGTCGTTCAAAATTGCTCGACAAATATTTCCAATAATCGGTGCTCCAGTCTATATAGTTGTTACAATGGAATGGTGTTGCCAGTAGCGGACTGTTATTCAATTGCTTTGTACCTGTGGCTCCTTCGCACAAAGGGTTTTCACAGATAGTTTTGCATTCTTTTGTGACGGACAGGCCGAAATATGTAAGCTATATGCATGTCAGCTATCATCAGTGACAACACATCGAACACAGATTAAATCTGTCAGCCACTGTTCTCTCAGTCAGACCGAAATCATTGAGCTGGACCTTCTTATCAAAAAGCTCATTGACAAAAAGGTGTCTTTCTGCCCCATATTCCTACAGGTTGTGATATGGGTATTTGCTCCGGCAAAAATAATCCATTTATTTGTCACGTTCAATAGAAAAAATCTTTTATGGAATTTCGGAGGTTTAGATTGTTTCAACTTGAACATCACCCACACGTGATTGCAGCCTTAGAAAAAAATTCGTTCAGAAGCTTTGTGTTTTGTTTTCTAATGAGTGGACTTTTAGCTTCTTCACCAATAGAGAGGCTGAAAAAGGACGACCGTTTCGTAAGTCTCCTAAAAATTCGGTTCAAGTATATGGCAGTAGTGAGACGGCACACATTGGATAAGTCATAAATGCTTAATTTAAGGGACGAAATGAATTTCGCCAGAATATTTTGCGGACACACATGTCAGAACATGCGCAGTATCGACCAGTGCATTTGTCAGCCTTTGTACACTAAAGTTGACCTCGTCAGTCCGGTCAACTTCACTTCGTAAAAGCCCCAATTTGTAACCGGACCCCGTGGTCTGAATGAATCATCCGTGTCAGAAAACGCCAGTGAGAAAACTCTGTCGAGTATTGACTTGTTTCAAGCCTCAGCAGTGCTTCACTTCGGACGACCCTTGAATGTATTTAGGCGAACTAGTTCTATAATTTAGTGACTGTATTGTTTCTTGATGCCCACCCCCAAAGCCAACACACTGTGACCGGTTTCGTCCATGACTGGAGTCACCAGATAGATGGAGTCTGAATGGGGATCAAACCGGCTACCCATATCCGTTCGGCCGCTGGATCCATTGCCACCGACTGTCGGTTCGTTTTCAGGTCACTTTCAGAGTCAGGAATGCATGACTAACCTTTATCTGAAAGCAGATCAGATAGGACATGATTGAGAACGGTTTTATGGGATAAGCACAGTATCAGTATCTATTAAAAGTGAACTGTAACGCAATTACTTTCAACCAGACTTGTGAACTACTCCATTTTCGAACCTTGTGTAGAAAAATTTATGGAGCTTGACGTTTTTTCCAATCTCCCAATAACTCCATTATTTTTACTTCGATGTAATTCATTCGCGTTAACGATCAAACCTACTTTTTTGTTCAACAGTGTGTGAAAGTTTGCAGGCTTCTTGATTCTGTTTAGCAAACTAGTCCTAATTGCTTGTTTAGTTCACAGATTATTTCTCATTAGTCTTAAGCTCCGTCACAGATGTTGGATGCACATTCTCGGCTGAAATACTACGAAAAGCTGTCTAGATGAGTTTCACTTCTTAAAAACCTTCAAACGTTGACATCGCTGTTTGTTTTCTTAAGCTCATCCACCGGAATTTCGTTAAACAGAAAGATGCCGTATACTGCCAGTTTGAGTTGAAGCACTGTAAAATCGGTGTTTGCCATCCTCAATAGACCTTTGGTAATGCATTTTTGTGTTTCAAATAATTCAGATGAAACCATTTCCTGTTTTTTATATCAGTAACTGGTTTTGTCAAAACTAATTTGTCTTCTAATCACTGATCTGGTTACACATATGCGAAAACTGCATGTCTATATAAAAGACAGAGATAGTTTCCATTAAAATTTCGGAGTAAATAAAATCGTACATCCTTTATCTGAATGATGTTATAAGTCCGGAACAAATTATATGGTCTGTGTAGTTTGAAAGTTGCTTTTTGTAGAAGCAACTGCTTGAACTCATCTCTTGTTCAGAGGCATACATATGATTTACTCTCAGAGAGAATTAGCAGAATGGTCTATCCAAATGGGAATGTTATATTAAGTTTGTATGGCAAACGTTATTATTGCTTAGCTAGTGTACAACTGTTTGTTGGGAGACCGGTAAGATTGAAAAGATCATCAAAATGTACGTATATGCTATCAGTTTTTCGTGTTTGGTGTGTTCGTAAAAAATGTAGGTGTTCAGCAATTTTTAACATGCTGGTTCCTAGTTTCACGACGTGTGCGTTAAATGAATGAATTACACATCGTGTCAGTGATTACTATCCGTGTGTCTAGTTAATGTCTCGGACAGTTTTTAAATCTCTTGCTGAAACACGCTGCTGCATTAACCGAATTATGCTACTTCCTCTCATCCTTCATGAAACAATTGTTGACCCACGAAAGATGAAACCGTCCGCTAGTTAGTAAAGTGTTGGAAAGCGGACGTCGTGCTGTCGTTTATCGTAAGCAATAGTAGTTACCTTTACAACCCGTCTTTTACATTGCGCTGAAAGTAGTTATTAACAACCGATTGAGTTAACAAAATTATTTGAACTACTCAAATTGGAGGTTTCCGTGAAGGGAGGTAAGCCCTGTTTTTCCTTCCCTCTTCCAAATAGAACATGACAGGTTAAATAACGCATACATTTCAAATAATTTAACAAGATATTTCTTGGTTTATTTTTTGCAAGTGGTTCATCGCATTCGCCGTCATCATCCGTGAACGCATAAGCACCGACAATTAAACGAATAATTTAAGGACATTTTACGCCTAAAATTATTCGTTACCTGGGTCATTTTATCAATAACTTCAAACTAATGAGGTTGATTTGATTTCAATATACTTGTAAATCTTCAGCAGATTTTAAATTTTAAAATCATAGCATATCATACGCCCACTTATACGACAAATGTTTCACTTTGTTCCCGGCACTTCCAAAATTCTGTGTCCTGCTAAACGATACAAACAAGCAGCAGTTCATTGTTGTCAACCGAGCCCATAAATACGGTCAATTACAAACAGTGAAGTTGCTCAACCTGTTTCGTACCAAGAGAATTGATGAACTCAGTAAAACACCCTGCGAAGTAAAACGACGTAACGCAAAAAATTCGCACTGCGCTTCCTCCAGGCGATGTAAGAAGACATTTTGCTTGCAGCCAAACGAAGTAAATCAAAATTCTCTCACCGACGGAGAGTCAATTTTTCCAAAGTGAGTAAAATAATGCGCTCGACAAAATCTGTCGCATAAATAAACTCCTGCAAAAATTATCTATAAGACAATGAATAACACTTCTTAGTGAGTTTCTCGTTTATAGTCACATAGGGCTTTACCGTGTTTTCCATGTTAATCAAATGTTCGAAAATCCCCAAAAGTTACTGACAAAAATCCGGTTTTACAAAAATTGATTATTTTATACCAATTAATTCATGCGTTTGTATGCTCGCCTTCACGTTTTCACTTTGCGTACACCCGTCAGATGCAAGCATGAGATCAGAAATTCAATCCCGTGTCTCTTTCCCTTCGACTCTTGAAGATAGATATTTCCACTAGAGATTATGGTGTTCTTCGTGGTGTAATCTCCAACCGACACCTCGTTGCGTTTTTTCGCTTTTGAGTCATCAGACCGAATTAAGATTAACGACGTGTAAACCGGCAACCTTTTTACTGTATAAGCCAAAACTGTTATCTGCTGTGATAGAATGTGATTATATCCGTGAACATCGCGATTTGTCCTAATTAACATTTTGTGGTTGGAAGGCTGTAACAAGTATAGACTGGCATTTTGAAATAAACTGCGTTCACGCAAGCCAACATGAAACAGCCCGATGGCACATCAGTTAGGTAGTGTTGCGTTTGTGCTGACGAAACCAAATCAGTCCTGGAAAAAGAGTTGACGTGAAAAAAGGTTGGTGCAAGGCTCAACAGGAGAAACAATTTGATGGTAACATAAGTTTTTTGTATCATCCTGCCATGTGCATAACGAAATGAAATGTGCCGATCAAACTGAGGGGAGATTTTTGGTAACGTTTAGACTGGTAATGTTGAACGACTGTCTGCTTAGGCTGTTGAGTAGAGAACACATGATTCTGAAGAGACAACTTACTGTCGGATAAAACAAGAAGTAAGCGCATTCTCGAAAAGGTATTAGACTAAATTCCCATAAATAAATGGCCAGCTTTCATATTCGTCCACTACACTACATGCAGCCATAATAAACTTACATATTTCCTTGAAACTCAGACAGAAAGATTTTATCATTTTTCCCATTTTAAGCAGAGAGTTGACGGACGTTACCGTGCATGTCGTTGTGGTGATGTCAGTAATCCGGGAAAGTGCCAGAAATTCACATATTTTTTGTAATATAATACTTCAAAGATGTAGAATATTATTCTAAACGACGAACACATACACGGAAGTTGCTGAGCAGCCGAATGTGGACAAACTAACCGAAGAATTGGAATGAGACAAAAATGGTCAACCTAAAGGCAAATGTTTTGAAACCGAATACTGTAGAGGTGACGCAAATTGATTTGCACCATGAAACTTTTTGGTAAGAAGTAGGAATTTGAACATTGCGAACAAGATCCTGATTTTGGACTTTTGAAAATCACAGCAGTTTTTGCGATAGGTTACGCAAAATCAGGTAGAATTCACAGTTTAAAGAGGAACGTCTTTATAGATAGGTAGACGGGGATTTGGTTTATTTTCAAGTTGAACATCACCCACATTTGATCGCAGCGTTCGCATTCATGTAGACTTTCCAGCCAGCCTCTTTCGAATAGAAGCACTAGACTCGAGTTTCGCTCTCATTAGAGCTCGTCAGTAGTGCACATCCTTGCCACGGCCGGGATTTGAACTCCGGCCATTCCAATCATGAGGTAACCGTGTTAACCACTGCGCCATTGCCCTCACACTAGGCACGACCGAATTATCAAATCTGAACGCTCAACCACTCTCGCTTGTGAGTATTATGTTTTACACCTCCCGCAGAGTTTATTCAAAAGAAATTCAGAGTTGGCTATCACCGAATAAACAGTGGGGTATATTAGTATTGGTGTTTTGCTGAGAAATTTACAGGCTCTCGGCGTGACTCATTAGATCGGTTGATACAACCCTGGTGGTATACCAGCCGCGATGGTTGCAATGATCGATTTGAATTTTTGCAGAGCCCAGCTTTTTTACGGACAGATCAATTAGTATTTCAAAACCGTATTGTCCCTCCTTTTAATATTCACAGACTTTCAAGGATGCATGTTTCACTGATTTTGTTTAAGATCCATCAGAACAAGTCAATGCCATTTCAAAAAATGTTCAAACCTGATACATTTCATAAGGAGATTCAATAGTTCAATACAAGTGATTGTCGACTCGTCACGACTAAACCTATGTCTCCTTTCTGGTAATGACATCCTCTTTATTCTTTTTCGTATTCAAATGATTAATAAACAGTCTGGCGTTTGGCCACATTACTGGTTGTCCTTACCATTTTTGGTTCTCCAGGATCATTTAACAGCTCGTTCGCAACGCTGATAGATCTTTACCCAACAGCTAACCTGTCCTTTAGCAACAGATTTTGAACTCTCGTAGTCTCAAATGTCCAAATAAATATTTTTACATACGACGGACGGCTGATCATAAATTTGTCGCCAGTTTCTCAATCCTGATGGCATTGTTTCCTGACAGATCATGCTGCTTGGTACTGAAAGCAGAAGAAATTCAGGACAAAGATTTACGAGATATGTTCTGTCTGGAACTACTGCCAGCAGATCAGTCAAAATCTGGTGAGTAACACTTTTCAAATTAAGATGTGGTGTTTTTGGAACCGGTTCAACTTTTAGTCAGTTAAAACAGGAAAACTCAAAGCTAAATTTCTTATTCAAGTCAAATTTTTATGGTCAGATTTTTATCAAATGCCAAACCCTGTCTGAAACCTGATCCATGAAGCCTGCTGTTATAGAAGGTTGCTTTTTAATGCGCCATTTAAAAGTACATTTGTAAGATGGACCTCTGTGTAATAGCCAGCTGATAGTTCTCGTGTTCATAACATTTATTTGTTATACTTATGAGTAGTAGCTGCCCTCGGTTAATATGAAACAATCCTCACACACAGATAGTCACACCTCTCGCATTCTCGCAAGCTTTACGGCTAGCGCGCGTTGAAAGGAAACATTGTATACTGTTGATACAGTTCGTCTGTAATGCAGATTCTTGCTGCAGCTGGGAGTAAAACTTTAAGAACGTTTTCAAAAGCAGTCCATTAGATCACTGCACCACCAGCCTTACAGTTTGCACAACTAAATTATGCCACGCAAGGGCTCGACTACATTTGCTTCCGAATAATGCTCATTCTCCCTGATCGGCAGAGGTACCATGATGAATGCTCACGTGATTTCACTAGTGATCTAAACACTGATCGTGGTGATGGTGATTTGTTTAGTAGACCCCTTCAGCCCACTTTTAGCTTGCATCGGTACTCCAAATTGGACCTCTATGAGTGAAGTTTCAAGCAAACTTAACTCATCAAATCTTCAAATACAGCACAAACAAGGTCGCAGTTATCGCAAGTCACAATTTCTTCTTTATACAAGCTCGTGTAGCTCGGTTTTGGAAAGCTTCCTAAAGAAGTTACTGAATGACAATACATTTTTGTCATCCGCTATTCAACTTAACTGTACAATGGTGATTTATTCGCTGATTCCATAGGGCAGCTGTGAATCTACCTTCAGAGGAGCTCTCGTAAATTACAGGAAATACTCATTGTTCATGTTGCTTAGTATAGTCATCCTAAACGGAGGAGTATGACGCCGCAACGTTGGCCATCCGCTGCATTATAAAGCGCAGTGCGGTGAAACAATCGGTCGGAGTATATCATATTAGCAATGTGTATTTGACGATAATTCAATTTAACAGAGGTTCGCATAAGTCGTACTGTCCTCAGACTGTGGTGTAATTACTTTTATTGCTGCAGTTGTACGTCCAACCTGATGGTTCTGTCATCGGTTTTGTTTGTTGAACGGACCTGACCAAAAGTTTTCAAAACGTGTAATGTGTTTTTTAAGATTTTGCAGTATTGTGCAAAAACGGCTGGTCGAGTAGTACCATTTTTACATGAGAGCCAGTTATCAGGATCAGATGTGGTTGATCGGTGGTTTGGAAAAAGTGATGGATGTACTCAAACCGAACGTGACAATCATAAAGCATCAATTATATGACCAGAGATGATCAAAACACTGAGACCTTTTCAATGATTTGAGAATATAACTTGTGTTTCCTGTGATAACACTTCTCTTCATCTGTCAACCATCAGCACCGTCATTATAACAGCTGCGAGCATTACTAGACGGTACTGTGGCTTGAGAAACCGCTGACCTCAACGGTGACATGGAGTATCTTGCGTGAAAACATTGGTGACGAGATTAAAAAATTAATGAAAGAAGACCAAGCCAAAGAACTGGAAAAGGTATGGATGCAGGTACGCTATCGGCCATCTCGGATAACGCTTCTAAACAGCGAGTTTAATGGCCACGAGGACCCAAGCTAAACAAATGATACCTACCACTGTTCAATGAAGCAGCCAGGGTCTTCATATTTCGTGACCACTTTGTGGCCTAACTACTAGGTGTTTTCACCCAACTGTTGGTTGTCTCATTATATAGTGCTCGACAAGGTAAACGCTCAACTAACATGCGAATTACGTGATCCAACAGTTAGAGGATATGCAACGCGATTAGTTGACCAATTAATCACACATATCGAGGGTACCTGAATACGCGCCGGCGACCGACCACAATGCTCAAACGATTAGCTCAATTAATGTAAGCTAAGTGGTGGTGACAATAGTGGTCAAAAATATCAAACTGGTTGACCTCTTTGTTACAAACAGGCCAAATTTTGAACCATGGAGTAAAACGGAAGATACACAAGCAATATATATCCTTGCTTTTGGTGACAACTGAACCTCTTCTCGACGTCACAGATGACGCAGGTTGGTACAGACAAATCGTACGATTGTTATTCTCGCTGGTACATCATCAACATTATCATAGTCTGACTAGATAGTGCTGCCCAATTATGTGAAAGTGCATATAGTCTCGAGCAATAAAAAAAACAGGAGTGGAAACGCCCCACCCTTGAAACAGAACTTGGTACTTGGAAGGTGCAAAGCACATTCTGTACAAATCAGCCCGGTCACTCACCTTGTCCCGCATGTTATTCATGTCTTCGGAAGAGCGGCTAAGTAGGACAATATCATCCGCATACTCCAGGTCGGTCAACCTAACGCCAGGAAGAAGCTAAACACCGGCCTCAATGGATTTCTCAAGTGCACCTCCTAGATTGTCGTCGTTGACAAAAATTGAACAAGTGGGAGGAGACCGGAAGCCCTTAACGAACATAACTAGAAGTGGTAAACGCCCGAGAGAGCCGTCCATAAACTCACACCCAGCTCTCAGAGTGAGCATGCAATGAAGTTGAATGAATCACTCAGTTGCGGTGAAGGCGGATCCAAAAAACGTTACAAGCAACTGAATAGAAGGCAGCCTTTAGGTTTAAACAGATCATAACTGTCGGCAACCTATGAGAGTGCCGACATGCAAAAATTCTTCACAAGATAAAAACATGGTCAACGCATCTCCGATGGGACCTCAGTTCTGCTTGTTCTTCGCGTATCTTACTTCTTCTTGGTTTAGTGCACCGACGTAAAATGAGGTTCATGACGGACGCAGTAGACACTAGACTGATGTCATTGTGATTGTCACACAGACTCTGAGCTCTTTTTTGAGACTGAAACAACTGTTAGTAAGCACCTCCTCAGATTCTAAGAAATCTGGAAGGAGTTTTGTCAGTTCCGATACCAACCTATCCTCGCCATCCTTAGGAAGGAAAACAGGGTCGAGATCTGGTACATGAGCTTTGTTACATTTCAGTAACCTAAGTTCAACGGCCACTCGTGGCTCTGATAGAGTGCCATCTGGAATACAGTAACTAACCACTCGGGTCCCATCGTCAACGTGATCTGATTGAAACCAACGTGACTGTTCCTCAAGACAAATACCCCATCTGTCAATTCGGCACGATCGGCTAGTGATACGTGAACCATCCATTTCATATATGCCCTCGCTTAAACCGACTCGACAGCCTACACAATCACAGATTAGGGAAAGAAGCTTTCTGACGTTCCCTTCGACTGCTCGACCAAGTAGTGTTCACGGTCCTTGGGCAAGCTCTAAATCAATTTGCGTTCAAGTTCTCGGCGGTCTTTTTTACATTCAGAATCAGATGGAGTCGAGTGACGCTTGTTCATGAGGTTTTTCGACGTAAAAGAAATCTAGTTCTGTTGCGAATGAACAGCTCCTTCGGAACACACTTCGTAACAGCATGCTTTCTTGGCTTCTGCGGTTTGTTCCTTGTGTTCGTTAAGTTCTCTTGCCCGACTGAAACTGGGCGATTTGTTCACCATTATTTCCTGATAAGCGTTCGTTACAATCTTCTCGATCAAAATTCAGTTACATTTTTGAGCCCGTCACTTTTTATATAACAAAGCGGCTACGCACTACAGCATGGTCCGGGTCCAGGTGGCTGCTCCAAGATGCACAACAATCTTCAACAGAGTGGCGCCACCTGTAACTGGTGACTATTTCGTCCACCTACGTCCATGACTGAGAATACACGGAGTTTCTCACGTAACATGATGCCTCTTCACGTAACGCAAGGTGGTACTCGAAATATAGAGACTGTGGGATACGTATAAGCGACTCTTCACCGGGGTCTAATCGAGCAAACATTGCTCTGTTCTAGGACTAATTTCGATCCACACGCTAGCTTGACCACGACAGCTAGCTCCGGCGTCACCAGAAAGAGAAGCGCTTGGATCGACAGCTATCTAGAGGTAGGCTTAAGTGGATCACAATGCTAGAATCGTACAGTTGCGTCTTGAGACAGTACTTGTCAGAGCAGTTTGCTGGCCAAATGCTCGGATAGTGCGAACACTGAAGGCGATGATGCTTAGCGGTTGTTTTGGCTTCGGAATGAAAATCAAAAAAGGGAGGGAGTAAAATGGTAAACTGAAATCGGGAAAGGTGACTAACGTCACTGTCAGCAGAACGGTAACTTTCGATACTTCCCGGTCGTTTATGCCGCGTAAGAGGTTGACTTGAGGAAACCCACCCCATAGCCTCTGACTCAAAAGTCTGACCTGCGCGACAACAGGATGTGGGGTTTTCTTGCGGGACCTTACCTGGAGCCAATGACTCAAAAGTCTGACTCACTTGGCAGTGAGGAGCTTTCCTAGTTTTGCCGTATATCAACGGGACTAAACCTCGCCATCTAGGCGATCCTTTGCTGTCAGTAGTATGAGACAATCCAGTGAGTGCAAGTGATTTTCGTCTGACTGCTCCTCTTAAGTCTGGAAGGACCGCGTTCTTAATCAGAATAGCCCGCCGGATCAAAACAGCACCCAAACCCGGCCACCAAGTCAGTGTAGCAGTATAGGTCAAGAATCAATCTGTCTAACAGTCAGTCGAATGATTAAACAGAAAAATATTAACCTTCACTGAGCCACCTTTTTAACTTTGTAGTTAGTAATGTTTTGCTGCAGTTCATAGAGTCTTGTTTCAGTTTCTGTTGTATAACTCTGTTTCGCATATCTTCACTCAATATATACTTGATGAGATTCCGTCATGTCAACCTGGGGATAGTGAGTACGACCACGGGATGACTTATGTAACCAACGTGGAAGAAACATGTGACATGCTCAACTTGAAAGCAATGCATTTTAGTACTAACGACAGAGGCAAAACCACCTTACTACGGATACTAACCAAGTTAACCATGTGAATCTTTGTGTGTGTGTGCGCGCATTTTTTATGGACACAGACACCCGAGTTACCTGCATTTTCCCATTAAAAGTAATAGAAGTGGACAGACAGTGAAGTCAGTTAGCGCCTAGCATGATGAAGCTCCATTGTACTGTATCATTCTATCGAAACTGTCACCTTCCAGTTTTAGAGTTGACCCCTCTAAGCTTTAGACAAAAGTGTTCATAAGTCCCTCGAGCAATTTTTAATGTTGGGTAGTTTATATATGCCAGTTATCCTCTGTATAACATCTTAGTCTGTTTTCCAAAATTTCATACAGAAAGCTTACTAAGACTTCTAGGTAGTTTACCGTTAAGTATGATTTCATCTTACATAAACTAATGAAGAATTACGAACTGTAGAGTGACGCATTCAACAGATCAAATTTCACAGAGACAGTGACGCACCTATTAAATATGGCTGACCAGCCGTGAAGCTGTGACAAATCACGTAGCCGGGAGCAGTGTTGGTTGGGTTCACCAAATCTAATCGATGAGACAGACCGAACTTAACGGTAGGACAATAGTTATTCTAATCTATTAAACGAGGAAAGCAGGAGAGGGAAACTGAACACATTCACTACTCCAGACGAGTATGTTGATCCGAAAATGGTGCGAAAATAGCATTCATAATATAAAAGATAGTATCGCCGAATTATTCATCACATGGGTTGGAAAAACCAGTCATCTTTTTTTGCATTCAACAGACATTCTGCCAACGAAATTTTAACCGTTGTGTGTATGATTAAGGGGAGAATTCTACACATGCTCAACAAGCTTGGGTTGTTTTTGAGAAAATCTGTTCTGATGAGTAGTCGGGGATTTGGTTTATTTTCAAGTTGACCATCACTCACATTTGATCGCAGCGTTCGCATTCAGATAGACTTTCCAGCCAGCCTCTTTCGAAAAGAAGCACTAGACTCGAGTTTCGCTCTCATTAGAGCTCGTCAGTAGTGCATATCCTTGCCACGGCCGGGATTTGAACTCCGGACATTCCAATCATGAGGCAACCGTGTTAACCACTGCGCCATTGACCTCACATTAGGCACGACCGAATCATCAAATCTGAACGCTCAACCACTCTCGCTTGTGAGCAATGATCAGGTTGCCCGATCGTCTCGAGAGGAGACACAGTTACTGCCTGTTAACTCCAATCGATAACCTCGCGATTAGGACTTCCGAGACAGGTCGAGATCACAAAACTCATTAAACCTGTTCTATTTAGCCGTACATACTTGTGTCCCCGTCAAACGTGCTTTACAAATACAAATTATCAGTCTGTTCATGCTGCATAATGGGCGAGCACAATAAGTAAATATTTCAAATAAACTTCAAGTACAACATCATCTACTACCAATTACTAAAACGGTTGACTATTTTCTCACTTCAGTTATTGGTTGCTTCGCATCTCCAACGTCACCCTGTAGCGGAACATTTGTTTTTGTATCGGTAAGTGTATGATCCAGCTGGTGTTTGTCGTTTTCACTGTCATCTTAGCAGGTGTGAATTACTGCAGTCCGATCGCATATCACTGTTCGATATAAGTTTCGAAAAATGTGGATGATATTTGTCCTCTTACAAATATATAAAGGCTTATTAAAGAAGGTTGTATTTTATTATCCATACGATTGCTTCAGTGCTGTCCAATATGCTTATATGATTACCACACAAATAGCACGGCAACAAAACGTGAAACAAGCTCTTATGCTAACCAAGGGACACCGTGATTGCCGATAACGTTCAGGTAGATTGCCACAGTCAGCTTACTATTCAAGAGAACTACCGACATGCTACACGACCTATGATACTGTTGTTTGGTAGCATTCTGTAGGCGGTATTTGAGGACTACGTCGCAGAGGCTCCATTAATTGTCCCAAACAAACTGAATGTTCCATCAAGATGACATAAAACAAACTTCACACGATCCTCCAAGATGACTAGGCTTCACCTTACGTAGAGCCTTCCGGAGTACTTTGACACCTACTTAACTGTTGCCTTCATGTGTTCCGCTATCAGAAGGATATTATTCTCACGCTACTTAAGAGACACGGAAATGTTCTCAGCGATGTCTTTATGATAAGTTACTAGCCCAGATTGTAATCGGAAACCACACCATTTAATATCACTTTATCTTTGAACGGTAAAGCTCATTCTTGCTATAGATTACTCCAGGTCCAACGCCTCTGCACTTGGGCACGAAATGACCACAATTCTTTAAGCGTGCAATACAGAGATAAAAATTTCCTGTTAACTTTGACAAACTCGCTATCTAGCTTCCACTCTTTTATTCATGTTACATACCGAACTCTCGACAAAATTTATTGCGTTCAATCATCTCTGTCACTGAGCGAGAGCAAATGTGTACCGCAAAGCGTACACGCTTTTAATTCGTTGAAAGTTGAGTGCACAGGCGTAACAGAGAGCGTTCGCAAAAGAATGAGCAAAGATAAGGCAACGTAAGAGAAACTGATCTTACTCTAGGTAGTGTTTGTGTTTTTTGCTTAACATGTTGGTTCGACAAAGTCACTCCGACCTACTTTTATATGTAAACACAGCTGAGGTTTTGAGCAAAAGATATAAAGACACGATCTATGGCCACAGTAGGGCAATGTTTACAAACGTTTTGCTATTATGACTTTAAAATTCAATAAATCTGACAAACCTAATTTGCGGCTGTTTTTTAATCCGGTGGGGTTGTCAGGTCAACCAATCTTAGTGAACAATTAAGTCTAGTTAAATGAAACATCAATTGTTTCATTCGGCTGTCGATACAAGTAGCATTCTAGAAGACAGAGTTAGTTTAGGCTAGCTGAATGAAGTGGGCGGACTCAAAACTTCTTTCGCATACCCCACCATTTGTAACTGCTGATGTCATAGCTAGTTTACTTTAAGTTACTTGTAGACAGTAGATGTACTCTGACAACAGTTGTCATGAGGAAATGTAACGGGATAACTCTTCATTAAACCTGAACCAGGTAAAGTCATCCACCACCGACTGAGATGGGAAAATGTACCAGAAAAGTGATTGAGTGATACATCATAAATCCACACAAAACGTTGTACTAGGGAAGATATTTCTCTGAGTACCTATGATCCAAAGCGTTCCGCATGGTGGATTATCTTCGGCGCCCTCTCAGAAAGACAGTAAACAAAAAGCTCACATTACATCCATTCGTTCACAAGACATCGACTACATTTTCTAAAGTAAAATATGGTGATTTGATTCGCGTGTATGAACTATCCGTTCACTCATTCTCACATTGTTGGCTACTGGATTATGTTATGTCAGTATGTCATGCGAATATATAACTCCTTAATTAAGCAGAGAAGCATCATCAGTAACTTGTGATTTTATCAAAAAGTCTGAGCCTATTCTCTGACTTGTCAGACAGTGGTGAGCGGCTTTTCCACTGATAGGTACTTTGAGTTGCACAAAGTCCTGCCGGTATTTCCGTATTATATAAAGCTCAAAACCCAACATCTTTGAAGCGTTTATTCAGAACAATGTAGACAATATGGACAGCTAAATATCGTTGTATTATTGAGAAGAATCAAGCTTCAAGTTTTTAGTCATCAGGCGATAAAAAATTGTACACTGATGAAATTTTAAATTTAGTCCGATATGTTATTTTCGATAAAAAGCTCATGAGGATCCCACACTACATGACAGAAGGCAGGTTTGTCACCCACTTGACAGGTTGATATTAAACCTAAATACTAAATAAATGGTGAGTTGATAAGCACCAACGTCAACTGTGATCGTCATGCGGCAAAAACACCTGATAACTTTTGACCTGCCGGCCAATACATTTTGGAAACTGACAATAGTTAACTAAAGCGCAGAAAGATTCTGCCGTGAGCTTGGCTGACAGTGTTGTTGCCATGGCAATGGGTTTTAAGAAAAGTATAAGGTGAGTAATAAACTGAACTACTTTCTTAAATACTACAAAAATTTTCGCGATCCATCTCTAACTGACCAAGGTATAAGTAGATAAATAATGAAAGACTTCCCTTGGAAAACGGTTCCTTGCTAAACAGAATTCATTAACCAGTTCCGAAAGCAGTTTTTCGTTTGTGCTCCGAAGATTGTTGTCAGCTGGTAAGCCAGTAGTACGTTTTCATTGGGAATATGGTCCCCGTTTTTCGGTTTCAAACTAATTTGACTTACCTTAAATAATTTTTAAATTACCATCCCCACTACTTTTGCCGAACCTTCGTCATACTGTTAAGCCATCATCAGAAAGTACTAAGGATTACTAAACTATTTGTTTCCTTCAAGCAATTTCTGCGAAATCTACGCGACTGACAATGTTGAATCTTAGTGATCTATACCGCCCAGTCAGAACAAAATGCCAAGCATAGATTTTCAGTTTTGCAGGTTTTTTCTCGATTTTGACATAGTTCACTCACTTTGGGCTCTGCCGATGCACTGCTGATACGAAAGCCAAAGATAGGCATAAACTGTGGACTGTCTGATGAGTTCTTCCGACAGAGAAACCTGAAGGTTTTTGAGTGTCTTTTATTACCGCTTCTGAAAGTGATTACCTTTTTACTGTCTGTAAACTCTGTTACCTTCAACTTATTCTTGTTTCGTTGAAAATTCTCTTTTAAGGTCCGTCCCATTTTACTCTATGACTATCCCCCTTTCAAATCTTACTTGGTAAAATTTGAACCGTGTGACTCGAAAAAATGTGCAAAGAAATACAACTAGTGACGTGGCCTTTCAAGTGCTTTACTAATAGAATAGGGATTGAACACTGTCACAAAATTCCCTATTTCAGCTTTTGTTCAAATATTGGCGCGTTTGTTCACCAACTTTCATGGAAACTTTTGATAACTTTAGTATATTCTTCCAGATTGAAACAAATTACGTTGTGAAAACAAAGCCGTTCTACGAACCTAATCAGCTTTCTAATATAACGAAGCGGATGCCCCTTAGTTCTCACGCAACAAAACCGGATGATCACGTGCGCACGCAATCTGTCAGTTAAGCGGTGAATACGCAGAATTTATCCTGCTTTGAAATTTAGATTAGTCGTTTTATAAATGTGCGCAGATTGTTAACTTCATATTATTTTAAATTAATTCCAATCGAAAATTAGGACCAGAAACGATAATCTAGTTTGTGATCAATCTCTTCATTACATGACGAGTGGAGGTGGTTTAATGAACATTTTTAAAGAAATATTTTAAACAATTCATGAATATTTCCTGATTGCACTGCTGCAAATCACTGATCGTACTTCTACAAAGTTGGTCGTATATAAAATTTGCTGCGTACTTGTGCTTGAAAAATTAAAAATATCACTGAAATTGTTCTGAAAATCTCTTTCGTAAGATCTGAGGTGAAATAGTTCGACTTACTTTCATTGCCAACTTATCGGACTGGAACAAAACGGCTAGTGGATGTTCGATTTAGTGGAAATTTAACTGCAGCCAATTTGAGGCTAAACGCGGACTCAAACTTTGTAGACCATCCTTGAATGTTTGGTAAGTAACACGTTTGCATTAACTTAACTTGGAATCCAAACAATAGACAAACTGTGAACAATTAAAGGGTGGTTAGATTCCCCAGGATTTCCGGTCAACTAGTTTGCGAACAAAATGTCAAATGTTTCAGCAAGTTACGCAAAATAAGTATGAAAACTTGGGCCGTCGATTAAACCGGAATTGTGTGCCGGCATATATCTACGTCGAGGACATCAACCTCTGTTAACTAACATAACCTTTCTTTCATGTTGGGCTAAGGATTCTTGTTACATTGTCTTTTCTTACAAAGTCACCATCATCCCACTTATACCATAAGGCGGTGATTCGGTATGTGGAGAGCATGGTTGTTTTAGTTCCTTTCAGATAAGGATATAAATCGGCCAGCCTTAAAATTTTTGCAGAAAAGAAATGTTCGAAGACTGAATCGTTTTAATTGGAAAAGGCCCTCTGAGGCCACCAGAAAAACAAAGCAGTGAACAACACATTTTTTGTGTTTGGTCACCAGACTAGTTACAACACAATAAACATCGAAACGGTGACGAAGGTGAGTGAGGAAATAAGGCAGTGGGTCTCGTGAATTGCGTGTTTGCTAGCAGTTATGCAAATGCTTTTTCTACCTCTGGGTTTGCTTGGTTCTATGCCAGGAGAGACCAGGTTTTCCAGCGAAAGTTTTCAGAGCGCGAAGATCAAGTTCGCGCGAACGGATATTAATTGTCTCATCTTTGGTCAACATTCGGAACCTCATCATTTTGGATCGATTTCTCGACCCTTTTCCATTAGACTGAATGGCATCCTTCTCGCGAAATAAATGATTAGAATTGGTCAACTACGCAGCACTCGTGCTTAAGACCATTTCAGTTACTTTACTGTTCAACCAGATAGGATGCTCAGGCATTCCGTGAGACTCTTATTTTAGCATGACCTTTGTGTGTTGCTGGACATGAGCAATCATATGAGTACCAAACTGGCTGTAGTATGTGAGTAATTGTCTTTGGGTCGTACTCAATTATGCAAGTACAAATCACCAGTGCAGTAGGTTGTTTCGACTGAACTTTAAGCCCCCTCTGAAAAAAAATGAAAAGAGAATTCGGCCACAGGGTCGCTTCTGAAAGATAGTGTGACCTAGTTGTCAACACTGCCGCCTGCAATTCCTTTTAAATAAGACGTACTGAGTAGCTGTTATGTATGAACATACCCGGTGGAAAGCCTGGCTTAGCTGGCAAAGTGCCACTGGTGTACATCTTTAACGTTCTACCCCTCAGACCTCGTCTGAGATTTCACGTCTGGTTTGCCGGGACGAAACTGTCTAACAGCATGTACTGAACTTTCTAAGTCCGTTTTTTGTAAACTTCCCGCTGGGTTATACTATCTTCTGTTTTTATTATGCTAACATTCAAAAAGCTAAGTTAGCCCTTGTTGTCCAAACCTTTGATGAATTTACTACTGTTATGAACTGACTGAAATGCTGCCGTAGCACTGTTAGCGTTGGAGTTACATGGACAATGCAAAAAATGTTATCCACGTAAAGTTTTCAAAGTGTGCACTGTTCACTGACCACCGTGAATTAGTTGGTTTCCAGATTGCTCTCAAGAGAACCAGAGGCGAGCCCACTGCCGTTCTCTCTGTCTATCGATAGCTTGCAGAAAATATACGTTCCTAGACGTGTTCATTGGAAGTCCGTCCAATTCATCTTTTGGTTATCGTTACATCCGACATATTATCACAGATAACCAATTAGATCTTGTGCAGACACAATCTTAACTAGCGAAGCGACAACAAGTAAGACTATTCTTTGTGTTTATGTTTAGGTCGGTAAACTGGAACGATTTGACACTTCAAATCTAATGGAACTAAACAGACTGGTGAGCCACTTGACACGTGTAACACAGGCCTCAAAGGCAGACCATTTTTGTGAGTCGGGTAGGAGATATAGCCTAGGGATTATTGTTCCAGTGAGAGGGACCCTCCTAAAAGTGGTCATATCATTAATTCCCTGCGTTTGATTCAAGTGCAACATTTTTCGTTTCCTCTACACCTCTTGTCCTCTCTTTTTTAGTCATTAGTTTAGCAAATTTCAAGTTACCACCTAACACACTATTCTTTTTGACAACATAATCACTTTCATCTGGTCTGGTGAACACTATCCACTAGCTTTTTCGTAAACGGTTCAATACATTTAAATTTTGCTTGCTTTTGTTTGTAGTACATATTTCGGAAATGACGGTATGAACTGACCAGTGTTTGTTCAAGTCCTTTTATGTTTACAGTCGAGGACGAAGTTAGCACAGTTAACCGACTGTTACAACTTTCGAACTAAGCAACTAAACCAAGTTAACTATTCTAAAAAAGCGTTGGCTCTGAAATTTGGGCCCTAGTTGTAGTTCCACAAGCAAAATACCGTTCAATATCGTCGAGGAAAATTTAAGAACATACTGCTTAAGATTATTTGAGAATTCACGTAATTGAGTGGATATTTCGACCTGTCCATGGTCAGTTCACTTGGTCGTAATGCACTTAGTGTGTATCTAGAAATCTGCAGGATAGCCTTCCGACAAATCATCCAGTACGCCCCACACTATCTAATCTTGAACCCGTCTCTCAAACATTTTTAACAATGATGTCCCACCCGCTATTGGAGTGACGAATAAGTGGAACGGTCGTTGGATTTAGTAAATTACATCCGAGAATCCTCCAGGAGTGTTTTGGATACTGGCTGTTGTCGACCCGTTTAGTCAGGAAACAAATTGTTGTTCTGGCATTGGCAACTTTTGTGAAAATCTCAGATATCTTCAAGGTTCTTTCAATACTACGCGGTCCTCGAATCGTTTGCTTTGCCCAAAAATGTCTTTCTGGTCCATGCACACCCGTGATCCTGCGCGAATCTTTCTCCGGAACACTTTTTCTTCCCTGGCTTACAACCAACCAAACCCACAGTTTGAAATGGTAATGGAGAAATTACTAGCAATTTCTGGTGACCCATTTTCTTAATCATTCTGGTTACTTTTTTCATATTTATTATGTTATGATTAGCTTGATGGTCAAACAGGAAATAATTTTTTTGTTACTTCGTTGTTCACGTAAATGAACCTTCCTTTCTAACAAACCAGTTCTAAACCAAACCGATTACAGTATAGCATAAGATAAGTCTGCGAGTCTCTCAAATTAACTACCGTCTTCTGGTTTCGATTCACAGTTCCACTTACAAGAATTCTCGGACCACGATTATTTCCTCTTAAAGTCACTTGAGAACCAAGTAAGCAACATTAATCTTTGTATGTTATTCTTATAATCGACAACCCTGACCACAGTTGTCTCGAAGATTGTTTATTATAAAGTTTTATTCTTCTGGAAACCGCCGCATCTTCGAGTTAGATGAAATTTTGTTTTCTAAATTCAAACCGGGCTGCGCTATTTATCAAAAGGCACCTCCATCCATGTCATCGTCATTGCTTTTTGTAAACTGCTTAGTAGAACTTTCCTTTCAAGTAATTCGTATCCGAATTTCATTAGCCAAACTGTTAGCAATGTTCCCTTTATTATTTCACCTTCTTGTCAGGATATTGAATTCACTTCATTTTACTCACCCTTAACTGTATCATTTGGACGGTACTGTTTTAAAACGAAAACCAGCCGGATAAATCTCTAACCGTTATTGCATATTTGAGTGCTTCTTTGAAATTTCATACTCTTTTACATTTACTTCTTTCGACAGTTGTTGGAAACAGTCACCCGAATATATTCAGTAGCAGCCGTACCGGGTATTGAATACGACGAATTTGATCAGGAAAGTTCTAAGTTGGTGACAGGTGGGTTGTAAATTTCGAAGTTAAGGATGTCTCACTGTATAAATAGTACTGTTTATGCATACGTACGTTTTATCCGTAATCCCTGGAATACTTATCTTGGCTTACCAGATGGTGTCTACGAAAAAATCAGTCTATCAACTCCCCTTTTCTAATGAGGCCTGCATTTTTCGCCTCAACCGGCGCTCCAATCCACAAAATTGTAACAAAACAGCGCAGTTGTTTTCAAGGCTCTACAAAAAGGTCGTTCTTTCTAAAAATAATTTAAGCTTTTCTGACGAAATGTAAACATGCGTGCGTTGTTATCGATAATTTTGTTCGCATGTTACATGTTATTTTCCGGTTTAATTGTTCGACTCTTTAACTTTAACGTTTATTAAACTGTTGACTTGCTTAATTGCTCCCTATTTCTCATCTGGAAAAGAATGTTTGTACGAACGTACTGAAACATTACAAATACATCTTTTCGGAAGAGAGAAATGGGATGGACAGTGATGGGTGAGGCTGGCTTCAAGAGTTTTTTGCCTTGTACGAAACACTCAGAAAAGTTTGAGTTAAAGTTGGCAGCATAAAGTAACTTTAATGTTTACAGTTTGCTGGGGTTAATAATTGGAAATAATAACATATTCGGATTACCACAAAAATACGCAATCAAGATAGCCAAACTTTCTAAGTTCGTGAAGCTTTGTTTAAAATCAATTTGTTGGACGCTATAATCTCTTCCATGTGCTGCCGCCTGAAAAAAGCTTGAAACAAATTTCATGGAGGGCGGAATAGGCAAAAGCGATGATATTTCAATTTCACTCTTATATATCTCGCTTCTAACGACAAACTAGTTAGCCTGGAAAACATATTTTTGTATGGTTTTTAATTTTTTTGCTCTTACAGCTTCTGCAATCTTCCCCTTTTTCAATCTAAACACAATGTTTAACCAAATATGTCAACTGATGATAGTTCATGTCATAATCGTCGCCTATGACGCTTCTGATGAGACGATTTTTTTATTTTAACTGAATAAACAATTTAGTTTTTACGGTTTGATTATAATCCTTATTCCTTAGCTAGGTTTAAGTACACTGCTCAAGGCACATCATATTTTCTATGCTCAGGAAGAACCAAACACCACCTCGGTAGTCCACGGTATAGAAGTCGATCAATAATTATATTTTTATTCCCAACTTTCATCTTTCCACTTTTGAACTCTTCTTGTTTTCTAAAATTTCTCACCATGTTCTTATCTCTGCTTCTAATTCACTGTTATGAATCCAGTTTGAATGTAGCAACTGTATTCTGTTCACTCCACTTGTTGATCAATTGGTGTAAGCGTAACACTTGCAACACTTACTCATCTGCCTATCACTACTGTGCACCCATTCATCCTCTTTCGTTGCCTATCTTGTCCCTTTGTTTACTGAGGAAAAAGTTTAATATTCATATGTCATACACGCACCTTAAATGGAGCTATGGTTGCTAGTTATACAAACTGCTATACCTTGCTTGTAAGTACCCATTCTTTTGTCCACCCCGTTATGATTTCACTCACCTAACTGATGGGGTAAGGGAAATGTTGTTACAGCATATACCTTTTTTTTTAACAATTTCAAGCATTGTCAGACATTGTCTGTAGTGCATGTGTGCAATACCATGATACTGCCTTCTCCTCCTAAGGTCAGTAAGCCATCGTGTGAACAAACAGCGAATATCTTATAGGAATTTGCAACTACAGTGGTAAAAGTGGTTACATAGCCGATCAGGCTGAAGAAGATTAGAAGGAATTTAGTCAAGAGTGAAACGCGGTAAAGCATAACCATGAGAATCTGGAGTATCCTGAAACATCGAAAGCCAATTCACCTTCCTCTTGTCGCAATCAGTAAGAGTGTAAAGTTTCCACAAAGTAAATTTGTTACACCCAAAGATTGTCTAAAATTATTACACTTATTGCGGGATTTACACGGTAATGTAAACGGAATCTACTGGTGTAACTGATTAGCTTACCGAAAAGTGTTACATATTTACGGAGAAATGCATATACAATGACATGAGAGCGACAGTACTAGTGTAAATTTAGGAATGTGCTTTAAATAAGGGACTGAATAACTGTCTGGACCATGTGAGTTATATTTAACTATATATAGGGAATAATACTTAGACATAAAGTGAACTCATACGGTTGAGTAGTAATGTGGCGCAAGCAGATGGCTGCCAATCCCCTCTTGAAAAAAAATGAATGAATACCTTCTGGGAAATTTAAAGGACAATGATTTTTAAGAAAAAATACGAGACAGTCTAAAATTTTGTAATGTGTAACTGCATTATTACAAGTAGTTAAGCATTAGTTTTGTTAAGCAGCCTAAAAGTGCGCTTTCGAGTCTCTCCAAGTCCTATAGGTTATCTATCTGTTGTCTACTCCAGGTTGCGTCTAGCATTTCAGTAAAGATCGTTCACGTTATTGGTGGACAGACCGGATTGATCAGAAAAAAAGCCTCACACAATGCATATCAAGCAATGCCACTGCTCAAAGATCCGAGGCTTTGAACGTTCAACGTAACACAAGACATTTTTTCGGGCATTACGGTGGTAGCCAGTACAAACTGATGATCTGAGATGGACTGTGTCTATCCACATAAACGGGGTCGATAAAAGTTATAACTTATACATACAAACTCTCTGCCACAAGCGATTCTTACAGAACTGGTGGCCAAGCGAATAAGAGCACTGTCTCCTGACGCGAAGGGTAGACATTCATGGATAGTTGGTTCAAGGGTGATCATCAAGAAGTATTACAGACGACATCAATTCAGAGAATACATCTACGAAAAGTAAGGTTAAAGCACAGATACAGCTTATTGCTCGGCAGAACCCACAGACTAAACTAGTCTGTGCTCCGACGAATTTTTGACGTTTTCGACTTAGCTTCTAGGCACTCTGGAGATAAACTGATGCACGGTTACATTAGACCATCGTGTTGTACACGACCTTATGCCCTAGACAAAATGTAATTTGCGGAAATAGGGTTGATAAAAATCGTAGAATACAGCTTGACGATGGACCTTGACTCAAAATTCTGGTTGGATGCTATGGATGGCAATCAATGAACTCATAACTCCGAAAGGTTATTCTAGCTGTGCCGGATTAAGAGTGTCGGAAATTAACTTCTTTGATACGTTACCTTTTCTTCTTGTGATAGACCAAAATATACCAACCAGTAGTGGTCGGATTGCAGACTAGCAACCGACATCCAAGTCTTACGAGGAACAGGTGGAAGTAAACTCCGCCAAACCCTTGGTCCCATTAATCGTCGGTGAATTGGAGAACAGCACTTTCGACTTAGCCATTTTTTCACACACAAAACTCACGTCTGACGCTTAAAGTTGCTCGCTGTAAACAATTGTTGACGTGCTAGTGCAAAAATTTGATCGACTGATAACGCGGTCACAGCAACTAGCTGATTAACGTCAACCTCTAAAATCCAAGGGATGCAGCAGGTTAGAAAGGTTACCCAAATGCTCTCCTGGAACCACACCAATTTTGTACCCAACTGTATCGAATGAGCGTTTGGACTACCATTCTCACGCTTGCTTAATGGTTGTGGTCTTGTTTCCAAGGCGTCTGCTACGTTAGTGAGACGAAATAAGGTCCAAATAGCTGTAGCCTACTTCTCTTGGTATCATTGAGGGCAAATGCTTGCAACTTTTTAAGTTTTCAACAATTAGGTTAGTCTCTTTGTAGCACGTCACGAGACGAGAGTTGTTTGTTTGTTATATGCTTTTAGCAATGTGTATAATCTACAGAACTCACGTGGCGTTTTCATTCAACCACAAGGTCGGACGCGGTTTTTGTTCTCGTCACAAGGTCTACATTCAACGGAAAGAGAGGGGTAGCATGATATCTCGCAGTACTAGTGCCGAAAATCGCCGTGTATTTGTTTGTTGCAGGTTTTACAGTGTTGGTTTAGCGTTGCGGTGTTGGCAGTTTTAAAAATACTTGATGAACCTTTGGCCTTGGTCTGCTCTAACTTATACCACTATTCAGCCAGTAGGCAACCCGTGGAGTGAATTTGTTATACTAGTTCAGAAAATGTGCCTATTCAGATGAATGGATAGATCTGTGTTTGCTATATTGTCTAAGTAAAGGTAACCTATATCATCATCTCATCACGTGATGATTGATGGTAAAACACCACTGTGTGAGATATTAGGGCGAGTATGCGAAAGACAGCTGACTTATTGTACAATGAGCTTTAGGTAGTTCAGGTGTAGTTCATCAAACTCATTGCTACATGCCATTTTGGTACGCCTTTGCAACTAATTGTTCGGATTGAACTGGTCTGCGTTAATTTATATCCAACTCAAGAGGTCATTGGAGAATTACGACAGAACTCGGCAGTACAGAAAGCTGCGGAGCAGGAAAACTACTCTGCTACAGAGAGAGCTGGTTCCATTGAGCAGTTTATTGTGTGTTTTAATGGGCGAACCCAAGAAATATCACAGAGAGTCAAGTGATTCCTTTGATATGCCAGTGTTAAGTGATCCATCACTGGTGACTTGAGATTGAACACTAATTTATTCGAAAATGGTTACCTTTTTGGTTTCAGTCAAATTTTTCTGCATGAAGTCTTACGTTATAACAAACGCAGAGGCTCACCATGTATTATGGAGACGTCTAAGGAAAAGATACTTCGTTTTCTTGGTGACCTTCGCGTTGCAACGGCGTTCGCTACACTAAACCTCACTTCAGCAAGGACTGCTATGTGAAAATTAGGACAGCTCACTAAGAAGCGCTTTCTTGAACCCGCCTGAAGAGGCAGTTATCGCCATGAACAAAAACCTGAAGTAAATACACTCACACCCGAGGAACACTTTCCACTATGCACCTCTCTTATAAGAACTAACCTCCTTCACCGCACACAAAACACAACTCGCAGCGAAAATGGTTTCACTTTCTTAAAGAAAAAATGTAGGACAATATCTATAGTCTAGACTAGTTTATATGCGTTGCATGTGACTGGCGATTTGGGCAATAAAGATTGTGCTTTATTGGACGCCTTCTCGTTACAAGATGACTTACGTAACTGAAGGCTTTCGTTAACACTCCTCACGCATTGCTCCACACGCTAAAATCTTATCTGACCTCGACTTTAGTGTATATTTCAAAACCTTAGGAATGAACTTAATTCGACGTATCTTACCAAACCAGACGAACAGTGCACAGATCTCTTGAGTTTATTATGGGCTTATGCTAAGATGTGTTTTTAGACTGAGTTGATGGAATTTATACCAGGTCGACATTCGCTGAGCTGCGCGATAAATGGTCTTCAACGATGACTTGTTGCAAAAGTGTTTGAAGTCTTCAACATTACATCGATACAGTTGTCTCGGACATCACGGCGCTTTGGAATACAGAACCATTTCTTTCATAAAGATGACCAGAACGATCTAAACGAACAAAAATAATGAGCCTCGTTGTCTATTGTTATCTATCTTCAATGCTAATGCACTAGGTGAATGTTGGGAAAAGAATAAAGACTTCTAAAACAAAGAGTAAATGCTACTGAGCAAGTATGACTGGGTTCAGGTAATTCGTATTTGATTTTTATCTGTCACCTGAAATTGTTCAAACCTGAGTAAAATTAAGCTAGCTTGGGATAAACAGTGTAAGATAGTCTGACAACTATTGGATGACTGTTCGCTTCTTACATTCTATTTCAAACTTTTACAGATATTCTCGTTAACATTTACTGTAACGTCCACTGTGATCATTGCTTGTCATCCGAAATGTTAAGACAACCAACCACATGTAGAGTTTGTTATGGTATACTCGCATGAATTGGCTCATGACGCCCTGATTGTCATAACGAAACCCAGTAATGTTCCTTAGCGCACACTTACTTTCGCAGTACTTATGGGCTGAATTTGCCTCACTCGCTGAATTAAATTATATGGATTCGTCTCCACGATAACTATCTATCCCTCCACCCCAGAAGGGGCAATTCCACATTCTCATGAGAATGCTAATTTTTGGGAAGTATTGCGTTGCTATCATTGCAATTTATAGATGTACCATAAATTTTGTGACTACATTTTAGCTGGAGGGGGCCTCAAACATAAAAGTTGCTATAACGCAAATAATTTTCGAAGCTCACTGTCGGAAAAACATTTCACACAAATGCTTAGTTTTATCTGCATTCAGTTGATAAAGATTAATAGAATATGATTCGAAGTAGCGTTAACTAAAATGTTAACCAGTGATACTAATTGACCTAACGCGGTTCTCTGAAACATTGTTAACGTGGCCACCATCCCTGGGAGTAATATCTCTGGTTTTGTCACAATTGTTGTTGACTCCAATTCAACTCAAACTAGTTTTGGCCGGTGATTCATAAAAGTCTACAATTGGTCATAAAGTGATGATTTTATGGTGGTCATCAGAAGACATCTCCGTATCAGTGGTTTCAACTGTTTCACGGAAAACGTCTGTAGACTTTTCAACAACTTCAGCGGTGAGCTTACCATAAGGAGCCAAAAAGCTAGTTTTCCTGAGGAAAACACTGCCAGATTTCACGTAAACCAGATCTCAGAGGAATAGGGTAAATAAGACATTTTAAGGTCAGTTAAAGTTGGGTGGAAGTTGACAAATGCCAGTGGAACCCGAATGAAGTTTTTTACCAGTGGCCTAGTTTTAACCAGTTTTTCGACCTGTGTGCTTCATTTTGCCGTAAACCGACGATTTCACAGCCATTTCGCTCGTTCTTTATATGTAGTTAGTGTGATTGTTGTTCTTGTTGCGGCAAGTTTAAATATCTTACGTACTGTTTTTTGCATCCATTAGGTACCAACAACAACTTGAAACTATCAGAAACCTCACATTTCGTGTGCAAAACCGTAAGTTTTAAACGATGCAAACATAAAACTTAAACACCGAAGACACAATGTGAATTACCGAGACTTCGTGAAAACATCCACTGATTAATTTCCATCGACTTAATTATACCCACGACTGTTCGTAATAGTGAGTTACTGATCTCAGCAGTTATGTTGTTACGGGGGTTTTGCCTAAGAAGCTTGACATTATTAAGTTTGTATTTTTATTTTGCCCTATATGTGCACTCAACTGATGGACGCATCAACCAAAAATTGAGAACGTACTCCAGCTCGAGCTTTTCGGCCAAATTTGCGATGTGTTGGTTTCCTTGTTGAGAACACCGTTTCCAGTCGTTCATTCCACCGGTTCACGTGTTGTTATCACTTCTGATGTGCCGTACTGTCTAAGTGATATCCACCTTGTGTAATTGTGACAACCTTGCTCATGGTTAATGCAAACGCCTATTTATTTCTAACTCGTCCAGAGAGCAAGAAGAACAAAAACCGCCTAAGCCACAGAACAGTGTATGTCCGAATGCTAACATAACGTGCCTCATGCACTAGACCACATCCCAAGCCCCAGCGACAACAACGCACATCGTCCCAAGCCAACCATATTCATGGTCACGGCCTATGAGGTCGATAACGCAGTCTGTTCACGAAGTGGTTGTTACGGTTCCCAACATCTTCTCCCCAATAGTAATAATAAGATTTATTCCGAGGATCTATTTTGAGTGGTCCTGTGAAATATCGACTTCTACGGTGGTCTCATTTAAGGTAGCTAACTGTAGTGTGGGGCATTAGCGTCTAGTGTGTATGGTTGTATGGACCGTATGTATACGGCATTTTCTCGAACATTACCTAACAGCAAATATGAGGGACTACTTGGAAGCATTTCACGTTTAGACTATTCCTATCTTCCCGGAAGCCAGCTGACATGTCTGATCTATTGTTCACTTTCAACCCTTAGTTCAAAAGCAACCAGCATCCGTCTACCTGTAATGGGTCTAGTAGTCCACGTTGCATGCCGACTCCTGAAATCCTTTGAATAAACAATTTCTCCGGCGTTGAATCGTCTGCCAGACTGTTCAGGTCATACTTTCGCTGTTGCTCGAGGCTTGTAACCTGAATGTGGTCTAGGCAGCATAATCTCCTATGTTGCCTGTATTTTTTCCGGGAAAAAGTTCACTAAGTAAACGAAATTCGGAACATTTGAGTTGGGGGTTCTTCTGTAGGTAAGCAAGAACAAGTCTACGATGTCATCCAAATATCGCTGTCCAGGGTATATGAAGATGTGTCGTTTCATAATATCCCCAGATCTCTCTGTTCGACCATTTGACTTTGGGTGATACGGTGGACTTCTTAGGTGCACAACAACGTCTGTGTCAGAAAAGTACAAGATCTCGTTGGATGTGAACTGGGCACCGTTAGGTAAAACAAGCACCTTTTGGAGACCCGATCCGCAGAGTAGACTACCCAGACAGTGAATGATGAAGTGGCTAATCGGTCTCTTTGTGATGCCAACTTCTGGCCACTTAGATGTAGAATCAACAGCATTTGGAAGAAAAACATCAGGTTGATCCAGCAGAATAAATATGGACTCGGTTCCATGGTCTCTTCCCAAACGGCCGAGGCTGTGGCTGGACAGGTGAAGGTGATTTCGAAATAGATACACACTGACTGCACCCTTTAACCAATTCTTGAATGTCGGCTTCCAATGTAGGCTGCGTAACTGCGCATCAAGAATTTCATCCTAAACAGTCCCTGGTGTGTTTCTGATTTAAGTGAGTTCGGGAGTGCTATCTTTCCACCGAACAGAAGGTACTCATTGGCAGCGAATCACGTCTTATGAAGAATTCACGTGTTTGCGGTTTGCGAACATTTTTTGACCGTTCCTGCTTCAAAAAGCTTTTGAATTGGATAATGATATTTTCGGTATTAGGAGAATTTTTGATCACGTCTGCAGTGATTGTTAAACGTGGAACAGCCTCTGTGAACAGACGGTGTACTTCTTTTTCAAGCCTGGTATATGCGGAAACAGGTTCGCCGTCCGTTTCATTTTGTAAAGCAGTCAAACGAGACAATGTCCAAATACCAAAATTCTGATGAAGACTTGCGTTCAAATCTTATGTCATCCGAGAAGACTGATGACCCATCTTTCAAAGCCGTTGATAGTTTGCACCGCAGCTCCCTTCTTGTTGTTAAAAATGGCTAGTAGATATTTATGATCGGTCTGGAGTGAACTTTTCTATCGTTTATCATTTTCAGAGATTTACATGCGGCAAAAACTAAGACTAGTGCTTCTCAGGTTGGTTGTACTTTCGTTCTACGGAGGTTGGAGACCTGGGGTCGTGAGCATTAGCTTTTTGTCATCTATCCCGGAACCTATGGAAATTACAGCTTCTGTTCCGTATTCAGGCGCACCTGTTGCTAGAATAATGTGGGGTTATGGGTCATGATGTAACAGCTATATTGCGGATGACAAAACTGATTGTACGGACTCAAATACAGTTTGACATTCAGGAGTCCAGTCCCGTTTGGAATTGCACTAATTGGATTAGTAAATATAGTGCGATACATATGCATGTCAAGCACAAAGTCGTAGTAATTAATCGTATCCAAACATCAATGAAGGGTACTAACGCCAGTGAGTTGGGTCATTTTGCGAGTGATTTCTGAATATTGAGATTGTTTGTTAGAGCCAACAATGAAACCCAGGTAACAAAGTACGCGAGGGAAGAGTGGACATTTTCCCGAGCAGATTTCGAAAACAAACTTTTCAACAAGCCTCTGGAGTTCTTTTAAGTGGCTACCATGTTCTTCAACACTGTAACTAATGAGTATAGTGTCGTTCGTGTAAGCAGCTTTGAATGACAATCCAGAAAGTATTGTATCCGTTACTTTCTTGAATGTCACCGGAGCCCACTTTACCCCCACACTTGCCATTTTTGCATCAACCCGTATTAACTGCTTTTTGCGTACGCTAACGAATGAGGCACGATTGAGGGTAAAAGACGATATCTAAATTCACGACTAATACAACTTGATTTTTAAGCGAATTTATCTCTCATTAGAAAGGATGTTCAATTGCATAATTGATTGTAGTGTATCCTAATATTTTCTCTTAACTTTCTGATTCACCGAATGTATGGGAAATCTATCTGGAACACCATAACCTGCAGTTGGCTCGCATTTTTGGATGCAACCCTGTGTTTCTCCTCTTCAAATTGGACAAGTCAGTCTGCTTTATTTGCCCAGTACGTCCGAGCACAGCATTCACACTTGATCGCTTTCAACTGGCTAGTTGACCACTTTATAATTCCATAAAGAATTACAAATTAGATATAAATGTGAAACATTATTTTCCCGTCAAAAATTTGAACAAAGAAGACAGTAGGCTGATATTGCACGATTTATGTCCGGACAAATTTCGCTGCATCTTTACGAGTGCATACTACAGACCATTTGTAGATCAGTATGAGAAAGCGAACAAGATATCAGAGAAAGCCAATTGTCAGAGTGTACAATCACTGTCGCTACCAAGGTAACGACAACCCTACAAACAGTTGTTTCTGAACACACAACACGGGTTTGAACTTTTGGATTGCAATCGCTTCGGTATAGCGCAGTGTTCGCCTGTGTAACGTTGAGTAGATAACTCGAAATGCCACTGTGGGGTCACATTGGTCAATTCCTTGAACCCAAACATACATTTCAGTATGGAAAGCAAGAATCAAAGCAGCCTACCATTTCTGGATATACGCATCAGGAGAAAGGCAGATGGCTCGATTTAAGGAAGCGTCCACCGCAAGTGCACTTAGACAGGTCAGTACCTGCATTTTGAAAGCGTTGTTCCCCGATCCGACAAGCAAAGTTTGATGCGCACTTTGTTTGATAGGGCCTGACGTATCTGCACTGTTCAAGAAGAGATGGCCTGTTAGAAACCACCCTACAACTAAACGGTTACCCTTAACCGCTTATTGCAAGATTCAAACAGCCGATCGACATAGGAATTGGACCCGACACAGTGTCCAAAAAGCCGGTATTTCTTCGTCTTCCCTTCAAGGGTGATGATGTATGCCAACTTATTCACCGTCGTCTGGTTAGTTCTATCGCGAGAACATACAGTGCAGTGGTTCCAGTGATTCTGTTCACAACATTTCGGATTCAGACACCCTGCGTGAAACAACCGGTACCTGAATCAGCCAAATTCAACCTTATCTATGAATGTCGACGTAGATGCGGAGCATCATACATAAGCAGGACTGACCGCCAGTTGCAAACCAGGGTCAAGGAGCACATCGAGAAGTGAGTCAGGAAACAGATTACGCAAACACTTGATGTCACAGTCGCGCATAAAAACAAGGAGCCTGCATCGTCCATTGCGCGTCATATTCTAAGGACGCAACACCATTTTGACCCCACAGTGACATTTCGAGTTATCTACTCAACGTTACACAGGCGAACACTGCGCTATACCGAAGCGATTGCAATCCAAAAGTTCAAACCCGTGTTGTGTGTTCAGAAACAACTGTTTGTAGGGTTGTCGTTACCTTGGTAGCGACAGTGATTGTACACTCTGACAATTGGCTTTCTCTGATATCTTGTTCGCTTTCTCATACTGATCTACAAATGGTCTGTAGTATGCACTCGTAAAGATGCAGCGAAATTTGTCCGGACATAAATCGTGCAATATCAGCCTACTGTATAGTTGCTATGATGATGAGATGACACTTAGGTTGTTTCGTTGTTACTGTAAGTCTCTTTAACTTGTGGATTACGCTTTGTAGAAATTCCCCAAATAGTGGTTCATCCAGTGGGCATGAAGTCAGTTTTAAATTTTTGTGAATTTATCTAACTCCACATTGCTTAGACCACTGTGTTCTAGCATTAAAATTGAACATAAAACCTTATCAATAGTCCACTTCACTCACCTGCTTTTCATGGCATTCGAAATGAGGCCACACGTTGCTATATTTGTTTGCTGGAAATGAAACTAATCCCGATTTTCCGTAAAACATTCCAATAAGCAAAATATTTTTTAAACAATTATATTTACACTTTACAACTGTTCTTGGTTATTCTATTTTTTGACGAAAGGCCACGTCGGAAACAGCGTTTTCTCAGGAGAAGATCGTCAACGTGAGTTGACCGTTACTTCGTTGATCTGCTTAATATTTACAGTTCACGCTCTTATTTATACAGGCTTATATCAATCACACACGCATTCTCAGGACATTTGTGCATTTCGGCTAGGACGGTCTACGGACTAGTCAGCAAATCTGACTTCGCAAAAAATACGAACAAGCAGCCCATAACCTGCGTGCGAAGAGGTTCATCAGCTTCAACCCGATCATCTAGTTCCACGTTATTAACCAGACAATAAAATTGCAAGTTGCTTAATAAAAAGACGAGCACTGTTTGCCCATGACCGCTTCTTGCTCTAAAAAGATCGTGGCCTGCAGTAACCATGTGCGGCAACTGAATGGTCCGCTAGATACGAACCGTTCCTTCTCAGTTCACCAATGCGGACAGATTTTAAACGTTATAAGGTGTTTACATTTCAACTACTGTTGTAAGTGGAAAACGCAAAACATACAAAACATATAAGGGCAAAGGAAGGATCATTTCACATTCAACGGGAAATAGGAATGTTTCAAGATTCACGCTATGTAAACCAAATTGCATTCAGCGATGGAGATCCCGCTTCATGCCACACAGCTACGACTGAAACAGTCTGCCAAAAGGATAATTCTTCTTAATTGAAGGTAATATTCGTGTGACCAGTTTCCACTGTTGTTTCTCAGTTCGCTTGCAGGTGCAATAAAATGTGCACAGACGCAATGAATCTGCGCATCTAACAAGATGTAACTGAACACCTCTCAAAGTAGACGGTTTAAGCAACAAGGTAATACAATTCAGCTGTAGCCCCTGTAACCAGAAATCTGACTTCATCCATTGTTAAACTGTTGTCGAAGACGAACCATCTGGTTTTCTGCGCCAACTTGTTTGTATTACTGTTACACAACCTCGAGTAACTGGGGTTCAACGATTTCATGTGTAATGAAGCCTATCACCTTGCGTTGTGTGAGTTTGTGTGCAGAAGTTGTCAAGGTAACAGATCAACTTGCACTGGCATTGTTGATGTCACTTTTTTCTGACTTGCGTCAAGGCTATCTCTGTCTGTATGAAAAATGCAGGCAAAAAGATAAAAAGCTTGCCGTCTGAGGCGGTTTGCACGAAGCTGCTGACTGGTATTTTTGCGGCCGAAAGTGAACAGTAGTAGTTAATTGCAAATGATAAGCAGTACATTTACACGTGCTTAGATCAGAGCCCTTGGTCGATGTTGTGGATAGCACTTTTTCCACAGCACGGTAGTAATGCTTGCATCGCTCGCTGTTTGGACTATCGTCACTCGATTAAACTATATTTGGAGGACCCTGTACCATGATGGACCTGAGTTTATTTGAGTAGAACCCACTGAATGTGATTCCAATTACAACACTCCTGAGGAAGGCCACCCGAGGTGGTTGAAACGTAGAGTATTAAAACTTGTTCGTAACGTTGTGTCATTCCCAATTTGTTTATCAAGAACCCACTGAACTCTGAATTACGGAAATATCTGGAAAAAACCGCACCCTCAGTCCAAACAGCATTGACGGCCTCCGCGGAAGCGTCGCGGAAAGTTGACGAGGTTTACTTAAACCAGAACAGCATCCGGTGTAGAGAAGCCTGTAGCAGCCATACCGTAGGCCAGATCCATTAGGTGAACGACAGTATTTCTGTCGTCAGAGCCGTTTTATCACTTCCTATATTTTTGTTATCTTCATTAGCAATTTATTATGCCCTTAGTTCAAAGCTCATTCAATAAGTGGTGGTTGTATTTGTGCCGCAAACACGTGAACTGGAACACGTACATGAATGCTATTAGAAAAGAGAGCCAAGGTCGGTCAACATGACTGCAACAATATAGTCACGTGATTCGTGGAGCGCGGTTGTCCGATCATGATTTAGACACGGACAAAAGCACACATGCACTAGACCGATTAGTCAGTAGACTAGCCAATCGTCATCCAGGAGGAGGCGGAGGCATAACCAGTTGCATTTTGTGCCTGAAACCGTAGTATTTCCCTCCTTTAACACAGTATGTAATTTATGGCCTCCTTACCACCAAATGACCGGTTGGAAATTTGGTTCCTCACGAACTGAACACAATTCATAGTTATTCAAAGAAACAATTGTGCCTAGTCTCGTTCTTGTTAGAGCTCACCACTACTGTGTGTCCTTTTCACAATCGACAGTTGAGCCGGCACATTAGGTACATCCAAAGTACAGTATCCAAACACATCAGTACAATTCCGCTTAAATAGCTGCCAGTTCGTTCAGCTGCTTTGACCTAACTGAGACATTTTTAGGTCCGAGTTATTGATCAGTGTGAAAAGGAGAGACAATGTTCACTTGCCCACTGAATTGCTCAAATCAGCTGAACACTGCTTATACGATATTATTTTTAGGCACACGAATGTCATTATTCTGTCACGCTTAGTTTGAGGATATTGATTTATTGGTTGATACGTACAATATATCATGAAAGTAGCAATCCAAACTCCGGTCCGGAAGATGTGGTGCGTTACCAGAGTACAAGCAAAGCTCGAACATAGTGCCCATTCTTGAGGCTTAAAAGCACATCTGAATAAAAATTGCGGTCGCATGTCAGCGGCGTTCAAGTCTTAACAATCTTTTACCTGCCTCATGGTCTGATTAAATCTTCCCTGCTGCATGCTCATAATGAGATGCACCACGGACTTGCAACTGCTTTATGCGTATGGTCCACCATATCTTTGGGTGGTAGTCATCGGTCACTTGGACAGTATTAAAAAGACTCCCTGCAGAGAATATACTGAGATTACTGTGGATTAGTTTTCCTTCATTGATAAGTTCGCAGAATTTGGAGTAAAATAAACTAGTTATCAGCGTTACACGAAAACACCGATTCGAATATACAGCCGAAGTTTTCATCGCCAGTTCATCTGATGCATAACAAAGAACCACATGATCCCCTTTTGAAAAATCACAGCCGCCGTGACGATCTTCTGACACACTGGTTGTTGAAGTAAACAAAATCTTCTACAATTTATGACACGTGTCACTTTTGTGCGATACTCATCAAACTTGGAGGAGATTCAGAGTTCATCTGGACAAGAATAAATCAAGTAACTAGTAAATTCCATCTTTCGCACTGTGTTTTCTCTTTCACTCCTAACAAAGTAACCAGATCAACAACCAGTCAGCCTGAGTATCATGGTCGTGTTGTGTTAACAGTTCCCGGTTTTTTGGGTGTTCTGCTAGTGTTTATTTGCGTGACGTCAATCTTGCTTAGGTTTTAAGGTGACTGCCGTCACACTCATCTTGAATAAACTATACAAGGCGAGAGAACCGTTGAATTCCCCCCTCTTAAAATCGGTGTACTAAATTGCAAACAATTCGAGATTATTTTATTCCACACCAAATCTGGGCTGTTCAGATTGCGCCACATGGCTCTTGACAGGACATGAGAACCTAAGAAGGTATTAAGGGCTGTTTATACTGTAGGGTGCTACAGAGAGGCGCTCCAAATTTTTGAGAAGGGAGATTTAAGCTTGATCGTGATAGATGTTCGGCTTGACGACGTAGCTAACAAGGCTGCGGTATTCTTAATATTCGCATCAAACTACGAGCCCACATATGTTATTAAACGGGACTACGTTAAAAGTATTCAGTTACCACCACTGCCGTCTTAGTTCTGATGTGTTTCATGTTGATCGAGAGTGGTAATGAAGAAAAGATTGTGTTGTGAAAATAAGGTGTATGTAAGCTATGAAAATTTGGGAACTGATTACCTGAAGTGAACAGCATAAACAGCGAATGAGAGCGGCATTCGACTTTATTGTTAAAACTATCATTGGTAATGAAAACAAATCACTGCGTGCTGTAGATGTTGAGCCGCCTGGCAACCAGTCATGCTCAACCTTTCTTTCAAACTTCTTATCAATACAGGAAAGAAATGAGTTAAATGGCACGCATCACTGACAACTGGGTTACATATGGTTGAGTACATGCGTTCTGAACCTGGTTTCGTAACGGAGTAAACGTTTCACATATCTTTTGTTGCGACTCAAAAAGAGTGAAATAAATAAAGATGAGCGCCAAGGGCCGAAATTATATGGCGTGAAAAAAATCATCCAGTGGATAGGGAATTTTATATAAGAAAATTAAGGTGCTTGTCATAAAGCAATGACCGTTATTAATAAATATTTTACACCAAAACCAAATTCCCGACTACTCATCAGTAATGTAAAATATCGCCTTGCAGGTTTGATGGGATCGGAGATTTCGACCTGTCTTGGAAGTCCTAATCGCAGGGTTATCGATTGGAGTTAACAGGACAGTTACTGTGTCTCCTCTCGAGACGATCGGGCAACCTGATCATTGCTCACAAGCGAGAGTGGTTGAGCATTCAGATTTGATGATTCGGTCGTGCCTAATGTGAGGTCAATGGTGCAGAGGTTAACGCGGTTACCTCGATTGGAATGGCCGGAGTTCAATCCCGGCCGTGGTAAGGATATGCACTACTCACGAGCTCTAATGAGAGCGAAACTCGAGTCTAGTGCTTGTTTTCGAAATAGGTTGGCTAGAAAGTCTATCTGAATGCGAAGGCTGCGATCAAATGTGAGTGATTTTCAACTTGAAAATAAATTTCAAAACCTTTGACACAACAACTGTCTGCTGTTTCCAACAAATATTGCTCCAATTTCAGGGACATCAACAAACTAACCATTTCAAGAAGCATTCCTGGACACTACAATAACAAGTGTGGACAGATCATGGTGCCTGCAGAATTTTAGGTGTTAAACGAAAACAATGATAATTTTCGTTTTCAGGCGAGCTTTAATACCACGAAATAGCATTAACAATTAAGTGAAATTAACTTCGTTAACTATGTACCATGTGTAAATGATGGCCAAGCTGGTAGTAAGAAATGTCTATTGTTGTCAGTCAAAAGTTCAACTTGTATATGTGATATATTGCTGAGAAAATGTGCCGACTATACTGTTCTACCAAAATACACTAACAAAACGTGTGATTTCTTGCAATAGTACTTCAAAGTTCAATCCCTGAAGAGTCTTTCATTCGTTGTTCATTGCCAGTTCTGAGTAAAAGCTGACAAGAACTTTATGTTGGCCCAAAAACCATACTGATTCCAGCTAACTCTCAGCAAAAGTCTCGTTGTATTGTAGATTAACTAGGGAACGCTGGACGTACTTTTTCAGTATTTCCCATCTGGTATGGTGGTTTTCAATTTGTCAGCGTGCGTCTCTGTAATGTGTAACCTACTGATCAGAAAGCCCGTTTCTGGATATTTCGTTGTTACTGATAGCTGAAAACAGTGTTGATGTTGTTTGTTGCTCAGGTCCCGAATTTAAGTGTTGGAATGTTCGCCGAGCTTGACATTTAAGTTACAATCGTCTCACTACAAAACGAGTTGACATCAGCGTTGAGTAATCTTTTCAGCGTATAAGTTTAAGTGTAGAGCTCGGTAAAGCTTGACAGCGTTCACATCTCCACAATTTCTTGGTTCGATTAATCTCAAATGCCGGCAACCCTGAATGCAGCAGTGATGAAAACGAGACAATGGATGATCAATCGGTTTGTAATCCAAAAGCGAAAGAGTGCTTCACTCAATAAAAGTACAAACACCAACCAATCAGATTCGATGCGCAAATTCAACAACAGGGAGCAGCTAACCAGACTCTAGATCAGAGATTGACAAAATTTAGGAAATGATTAATCGGGCTTCTGGTCGACATTCAAACGCAACAAAAACAAGTAGTGGCCATTCAGGTCAGAAATCAAAACGACCGAAGGTGGTCAATCAGAATTTGGGTCAGATTGTCAACTCATTCAGTTAAATAAGTGCTCTACCGAACTTCACACTCAAACTTATACGCTGAAACAATTACGAAATGGTAATGTCAACTCGTTTGATGGTGAAATGTTTGCAAACTAAATATCAAGCTCGAATAACATCCAAACACCTAATTCTCTGTTGCCCAGTTTCATGTAGATCGGCAGTGTTGCCCACAATAGTGGTTGCTTCACAATAGTATAACTCACTTCGCCGACACCTCAGTAGGAACCACTCACATCACTAGTCATACGCCTCGATCCCAACAGGTTACGCACATTTTGGAATCAAACCTATATTTGTGGTGAGTTTTTTTTATCATCACTGCTTCCACTCCACCCAACTACAAAGTGCGTCGGCGGAAAAAAGCTGAAGAGAGATGCAAGCACTGTCCAAATTGCAAATGATGTATTTCCATTTAAATTCCTCTCGGTGCCAATTACTCTGGGTCAGAAATACTTCACTTTTTGTTTTTCAGGTGGGAAACACTATTTTTGACCTTGCTGTGACAACCAACCAAGTGTGCGTTCTAAGCGATCCCGAACAGGTAGGCTGAAGTAAACGACTCATATAACCTGGATTTGTTACTATTTGCACTGTACCATAGACACGATACGCGAAAAGCGCCATTTTTTGGCTTATTTACAACTAAATTCTAATATTCGGCTGTCACCCAGGTATGATGACAGATTGTTTCAAATAAGTCTTTTTCATTTGGTGACACGGGTGTATAACCAGCAGTAATCAAGACCTACCCCCATAAATTTGTGTTCGGATCGGCTGAATTTTATTAATTGAAAGTAGACATATCGTAGTCTGATTATGACTAGCTTGAAAAAGCAGCTGTTAAGTATCGTTTTTTAGAGTCAACTTTAAACCTAAAATTCACTGTCCATGCTTAGACTAAGTTAACAGAGGCGAAGTGAACAAACCGCACAATCGATGTCCACAGGGGTTGTAGTTTTGACGCGGAGGTCAACTTGAATGGCTGAGACAACACAAGGTCATTAACAACTTAGTACATAACGGCTCCAAGACCAATCTGTATTGGTGTGTGACGAATTGTCTACTCATATGTATTGATAGAGTGATAATTTGACCAACACACACATTTGTCCCCATTGAAAGCACCACCTCGAAACGACCGAACCAATTATGTTTTGATTAATTAATCAAAATCCATGGACTTACGTAGCTTGCTGATGCCCAAACCGCCTCATTTTCTGTGGCAAATTTATGTCAACCCATTTCCAAGTGACACAATATGTTTATGACTCGTTCAGTTGAAATTACACATTCCAATTTCTGGCTGAATACCAAATTATCCAGTTGACAATAATTTATCTGACGACTAGACTTTAATTCATAACTCGCTTGTATGGCACGATCATTTAAACTACGACCACTTGAATAGCAAGCGAAGTTCATGTTCTTTCGTCTGTATGCATTTTTCCGGTGTTCAGTTTTCCATTTTCAATGTACATTCCAGCTGCTCAGGTTGCGGAACCTCATTTCAGAACCACAAACACGTGAAGGTCCACCATGGAGTTTGCTGAGCTGCTTCTCCGTGAATTTGTCTACTGAACTGAAGGGAACAGAAGAAAACGGACATTTGACTGAAACGAGCAGTCACACTTTTGAACGCTATCAAGAGCAGACATATGTACCCAAAAAAAGTTTAGTGGTACTCCTCTGTATACCAAATTATCGACTGTCAGAAATTCGGTCAATAGAATCATTTGGCAGTTCGGTAAGGTGAGTTTTCTAAATCAGCTGTTTAAACGTGGATAGGAAAATTAACCCAAGGTTACTTTCGTCGTATGCAACTTAATATTCACTATCGCGGCCAGTGGATAAATTACTGAAAACCGATGCAACTGCATACATTACTTTATACAACTTAGCACAAGCATACCCACATGTACAGACCTCATTCCTGATTGGCCACTAGCATCGACACTAGTCAACGCGAATTTACACGAGACTGCCTGCGAAACTAACATTCGCCGCTATGGAACGTGACAGTCAACATCAAATCGACCCAACTGTATAAAAATGCCTAACTGTCTGCTGAGAAATGTGTGTGTAAATTCACACGCTAATAAACCGAACATAACAGGAACATGGGAAAACCAGACAAATCTAGTTTTATCTGCTCTGAAAACAGCACATTTTTGTCCAATTTCAAATCCTGCATTTTAGTTCTTTTCAATACAACCCTTGGTTCGTCCATCCAAACGTCTGCCTGTCAACGTTGGGAAGTCCGCGGCAGTGAATAATGCGGTTCTGGCAGTTTTCTTTGGGACACGTATTCACCAGTCTTTTGCTAAGTCAGCATTCTTGAAATTTTCGAAGAAAATTTGTCGCCACCAGTCACAGCCTCATATTGGTTTCACCAAACTCCACATATATTCGATGGGATTTGATTTAAAAGAGTAAGATGACGAATATATCTGGCGAACATTATCTCAATCCCTCATCACTAACAGGACGCGTATTTTTATAAATTTCTACACTTGAAGCTTTGGTCGCAACTCTTCAGTTTATCAATATCTGAGTGTCTTCACTGCTCATAATCAAACTTTTGTAAGATCCCTACGTAGTGAATAACTATACACCAATTTATCTGTCACAGTTCTGAGTGTTATTATTGCGACCGAACTGTTAATTGCCTTCATTCACTCTGAAACGAGTGACTGGCAGCCTTCAGTACGGATACGAATTAGTGTGAAGTTCGTTCCATCAGTTCAACATGTTCTGTAGATAACTGTTAATACTGCCCAACTCAACCAAAATACGTACGATAAACTTTACTGTCATAGAAATTTATAACCTTAAGTAAGCGGGGCTGTACTCTATTTACGAAGTCACTGCCGTTTAAATAACGGATAATATTTCGCACCATACCAGGTCGCTGTTCGATTTTAGTACGGTATGATCGCCAGAGCTGTGGTTACGTACTCAATAGGCTCATCTGTTTCCACCCTATTCAGGACTTGTTTGAGGTATCCAGTGAGATGGCTTGATTTACAACTAATCATGATAATACAAGGCAAATTAAAGGCAACCTTAAAATTCCTGCCGTTCACTTTGTAGACAATCCAGCACTCTTTAACCCACTTAGCCAGTTGTTTGTGTACATGTTTGTCAAGCGTGTTGAGAGAGTTGATTTACTTCTCACACCTCATGCAGATTATTGATATCCCACTGATTAAACTGGCCACAGATCACCATTGCTATCTGCGCACCTGGCCCACTGGAACAGATCGAATTGAGTGCTTTCCAAGTCATGTTAATCAGTAGTTAATCGGTCGACTGACTGTCAGTGTTACAAGATGTCACTCTTCCACCAGCAACGCCCTGCCCAAACATACCCAGACTTTCCGTTGATCAACACCAAAGCTCACCTCATTCGTTCTGCCTCCCGACCAGGACCTATTTGTGGCCAACTTAACAGTATAACGCACTATTCCGTTATTGGTCTTCTAGTCATGAATTTCACTAAGTTCACGTGTTTTCTGTCATATTACTCAGTTGAGTCTATGGATTAGCGCAGGTGGTCAAAATCGCTTAAAGGGAACGGATGAGATTTATTCCGTCTCAAAGCACTGTATGGCAATTAAAGCGTGATGAAATGGTCAACTTATGTTCACTGGTTGAAATTCCTCAGAAATGTACGATCGTCATCGTTTTTGTTGCCGTATTTACGGCATGTTTATCTGGTGGATCAAGACTTTAAGTTACGTGGATGGCTGTTATTGAAGGCTTTAGATACTGTCTCAATTATGATTTGTTTGCACTGTTTATCTAAGGCTCAATGAGGTCGACAGATCATTGTCGATGTTAAGAGTAGTACTGTGTATTCAGAGTTGGCCAGGTACGCACACTTGATGAGTGGTAACAACCATGAAGCCAGTCATGTGCTTGCGGCTAATTTTGTCCACTAAACACACATGCCATATCTGGTTCTCAAGTTGAAAGATAAATTATTCTCAATTTTTCTCTCTGAGTGCACATTTCTATTGACGAAACTTGTCGTGCGCTTCTGGGGAATTGTATTTAACTTACACACATGAGGTGAATGATATGTTCATGCGCTATCGTACAAACACAGTAACAAGCGCAAGCACTAGTAACTACCACAAATTCACACAAAAAATTGATCAAGATGACTTTGTGCTTTCTTACTTAATGTGTTTCTCCACTAACAGATGGGTTAGTGTTCAACTGACAATATCCTACAAGGTGCATATTTAAAAGACAATCTACAATATAACCAACAGTGTACTAACAAACTTGAATGTAATTCAAAAATCACCAGATAAATCTACAGTCCACCACTCCCTACACTCTGTTGTTATTCATGAATTTCAATTGCACAAGGCGACATCTCATAATTGCTGTTATCGATTGAAATTTACACCTCCTCCAAATTACTCTTCTGCATTCAAATAGCACATTTTCTGTTATTTAATTTGCTGCACAACACATTCACTTTCTGATTACAAGCGTTCTTCGTGTGTCCTTATTTCGCTTCGGCAGCAATCAGACGGAAGAAGAAACTAAAAGGCAGCTCACTAATGAACTGAGAAGTCTCTCGTCTCTCTTGTACGAAGCATACTCGCTCAGATTAGAGACCAGGATTCCGTCTGTTGGACAAGTAAGGTGATTAGGTCAAAATTCAAACAAATATGCCCGTTTGGACCAAAATAAGGTCTATTTGTGTCATTTTTCATTGTGTGTTATAAAGTAGATTGCCCAAGAGTTTAAAAATTAGTTTGGACGCGAAAGATTAAAAAATCACTCCCGAAAAATACTTCGTTATGGCGTTTTCAAGTGAAACGCAAAGCAAACCACTCTCACTAGAAAATTCAAAAAATTATTTACCCGTCTGTGTAGAAAGTGGTACGACACAAAAACATTTATGAAAGTCTTTATCACTTCAGTTGATTTCTTATACGAATATCACAGTCTAATTCTGGTGTAAGAATATCCAGCGGTACTGCATCGTGAGCAACAGATTACTTGTCTCCGTTAAAAACAGTATCTTCGTTTTCGTTCTCAAAACTGCTGGATTATCGGAAGTGAATACTCATCCGCAGAACAAAACATTCTAACAAAGTATGCATGTAGTTTTGATCAACATTTGAAAGTTTTTCATAGTTTCACCGATTTTTGCCTACTACACATCAAGAAACCACTGTCCTACTAGAAGGTCAGGAACAAAGTCCGAATGGAATGTGGTGTTTTCTGTGTAGCTGTTTGCTCCACTATTGCTTTCAAACCCTCTACGCATCGCGAATCTTCCTGAAAGTAAAATTTGTCACTTTCTTTTTTAGGCCAGAAAACGTTACAGTGATTGTTGTTAATTTACTTTTCTATATAGCAACTAAACAACTGTCCTGCTTCACTCGTTGTCAGTCAGTCATCTTTTGTTGCTATCAAAAAACTGATGGATAGACTACAAGATAGGCTATCGTATGATAAGTAAGTTACCTTTTTGATTTTTGTAGAGTTCGATGTAACTGTTGCTAGGTAAAAAATGTAGACGAACTGGTTATATAAGTTTCTGCTTCAAATCACATTATTTAACCAGTCATCCACGTTTTAATTTGTTTGACTAATTTTTACCGCCACCAATGACTATAATCAATGCAAGACTACTTATTCTAGATCAGGCGATGAGAATACCACATTTCTGCACCCTGACCGATGTTCCTTAGAAACCTCTGTGCACAACAAACAAAAATGCCTGTCTCTTAGATTTCCAGCTTGTAATTCAGGTATTCAGTGAGACAGAAATCTAAGGGGATTATCATACCTATAAAAAATACCTACCTCAACTGTCTATTGTCTTATTTTGCAACTGTACATGATTAAAACAACCTTCTGCTTTCATTACTAACGGTTATCTTACAATGAACACGGATTACTGATGTTGCTGCTGTTCTATGAGGTTGTTTGTCTCTTAACACGATGTTCCGCTCTATTGAGCACAAAATCTGTTTTTCCCTGCTCACTACAGCTGCTCTATTTATATATTTGATAAGAAAGAAAAAACGTGGATTGCAGAAATTTTAAACTATCCAACAGATGATCAGGTGAGACATTTTTAATCCATGATATTCAGAATGTGTAAAGGTTTATCAAATACTAATTATTTGTGGTGATACTACTCAATCCTCTGTCTAAACGTGGAAATTACAACCTTCAAACAGTGATGCAACTAATAAAGTCAATGTGTTTCGGACGTGTTTCGAACGAGGGACATCACATTACTACCCACAGTTTCTCTCTCCGAGTACCTAGGCCACATGCGCATCTGTAGAGGTGAGCAAATTTTGGCAGTGATTTTTGTTTCCTATTCATCATCCTCACGCAGCACACGTCACGTTTTATTTTTAATTTGTACTCACTGCAGGCGTGCAAAGCAAACTGAAATAATTCTGAGCCGGTTGAATAAATTCAATGAATTCAGAACTAGAAGCCCCTAGAAAAGATTCACAAACTAGACAGAACAGAGCAGGTTCTGTGGTGTCTCTTAGTAGATTATTGAGTATTGTACCCATGGGTTTGCGGTTAAATTTTCTGTCATGATTTTTTACCAAAACCAGCCTAAGATCCGCAAATCAGCAAGTGGCATGCTATCTTCGAAGGCTCGAATGACTGACTTCGCCCGGAAGTGGATTTTTAAACATTGGTTTTCCCGGATCGAAATGAATCTCCAATGTCATGCTTACTTTTGTAGCAAGTTGGCTGAAAGTTCAGCCACATTCAAAATAAACTATGCAATGTAAACTGTGGTCAACAAAGTTTCCGTCCACTCAGGAGCAATCTTGAAGATATTCACCCCAAACCCATAGTTATTTACCGGTATCACGTTCCATCTGGGCTCATCCGATAGAGTTAACTAATTTAGGAATTATGGTACTAAAGTTTCGGTATCCCAGTCGGATATCCATTAAACAACTGCTTGTTGTAACGGTTGACATCTCAGTCCAGTAATTTTGAATTAAACAGGCCTACTGCAATATTTTTTTATCTTGATGTGGGTCCTCCTACATAAAAGTTTGTGCATTCAGTCATTACATGCAAACCTAGTGTCTTCACTTTCCGTCCTTTCAACAAGGTTTGAACTTAACGTTGTCTGGTGACACGCCAAAGTGGGACTTCAGCAATCCGAATGAAATGTGGTGTTTTCTGAGTAGCTGAGAAATCGTTTAAAAGCCTTAACAGAAGACTTCGCATCTCATGTATCCCTCACTTAATAATTGAGGATAGTAACGTCAAAGGTGCGCAGTTGGCCAGAAGTGGTCGTTGTTGGTTTGTAAATTTTTTCCTAACACTTGCTTATTAGTATGTGTTGGATAGTGAACTCAGCAACCAGTCATTGTTTGCTTCCGAGTGTTACCATTATGAGCACATCAAATAACATGCTGATACCCAACAATAAAAGTGTTGGTAGAGGAATTTTATCCCCATCATTTCTGCTTGCCTACGCGCTTACGTTTAGGAACCCAAAATCATTGTTGTTCCAAAGTGATTTCTCTGTTTACTACAAACAAAAGACAGAATGCTAAATACTGAGTGACGGTGAAAAACAATTAGAAAAATTGTTTTAGTTTGCCTACATTATCTATCCCAACTTAACCTGGTTAATATGTCAAATGGTCAAAAGTTATTTCTCTGTGCTACCTGGTTAACCTTTTTGGGTAAAGCTTGATTTCAGCCCGGTTAGTCTGCTAATGACAGATAAACAGCATGCCTTTCCAATCGATGGTTAGCTGAATGACTTGCAATTGTCTATGGAACATAACTGATCTATCGGTTCAGTGGAAATCAGAGGGGGAAACAAGCCGGAAAAATACACGCAACTTTGCTTTGTGAATCCGACTGATGATAAACGGCGCGAAGGGAAGAAAACGTGAATCAAAACTTCCCCAATGCTTGCATCTCCATAATGAAACATCTCCAAACAAAACACATAAATTGGGTTAGTCTATTTTGTTTCTGATGGTAGGATCACCGCCTGGAGTTAAGAAGATGCTCACTCACTACTGAGCATTCTGGACAAATTTCCAAAACGTCTACAACTTGACTTTTAGTTATGATTGTTGCTTTATAGCCAGGACGATTGAGAGTGAATAGCTCCGCAGGGAAAAACATACAGATTATTGGTGAGCCCTGGTAGCAACAAAATTCAGTTACACTGTTTGTTTTGGTATAAAAAAATTGTGGGGACCGGTTATGCTGATAAGGGGTCGGTGTCAAATGTGATTAGTATTAAAAGTACAACGAAAACTGTTCAACAAAACGGATCCAGGCAAAAAATCATACTCTTGCGAGGTAGTGAAGAAGTTGGGCTTTCGGATAACCATGACAGTAAAAGGTTTTTACCAACGGGTTTATGTAATGGGTATAATTTTTCAAACAATTAGACCTACCTCGTCAAGTTGAATAGGATTTTGCGTAAAATGTCAGGATACTTCAACTTGCACGCATTCACTGCAAAAATTGGACCTTTCATTTAAAGTGTGTCACTTCCCTCTGGAATGACCACTACTCCTAATTGAATAAAAAAAACTCTCAATTTACTATGAGCATCGCGCTAGACCTCCTTTCTATGCCTGTTCACGAACGACGGTCATTCATGTGGGCTGCATTCTTCGTTTCTCACCCATTCAGCCCTTATTCCTCCACTTGACTTCATCTTCTTCCATGGAACTCATACTGACCGACAAACATCCAAATACAAGTGATGACAAATTAGATTGTGAACGGCTGATTTTTGAGTCTCACTTTGCTTCAGAAGGTTGGATGGGTGGTGTATGCATCTACGCAGTTAGTGTGATGATATTTCAGCCTGTTTATGAGCTATTGCTTGACACCGTTGAGAGAATTGGTCAGCACTGCATCACCACGCCGGAAACAGTTGACGCTAAAGCAGCATTTTGTCTGAAAATTTACTCCAACTACGGAAGTGCTGGGGCTTTTGAACTGGGGTGAGTAAGTGTATCTGGGTGAACAATCGATGTGCATCGATTATCACGTGTGTGATGTAAGTCAAATTGTTCATGGCGCAAGCAGACATTTTCTCACAACTTGGTACCTCAATCGGGAGGTCATTCTCCAATTCAAAACTTGCAGACGAGCCAGGTGGTATTGAGCCAGCTAACATCGGTACTACATTGTATCTATGAGTAAGTGAGTTGTTATTCCCTTAGCACACTACCAACTGTTGAAACTAACATGAGTTCCCGAGCTAGCATTCACTCTAAATATGGAACCGTTTACGTCTTCGAATTCGGGTGAGTGAACATTACATGTATGGACGACTGAAAAAGGGTGATTAAATGAACAACGGATATTTCTGAGAGTTCGAGTTCTGTATCTACCAGAAGGCCCATGGAACATACCGATTGCTGTGTCTACTCATGATAAGAGGCTACTAGGAAGAAGATGACTATAAACCTATGGCGGTTCTGCAAGAGGGCATTACGTTGTACGTATAATACACTCAGCGGACTTGTGTACGTAAAGTAATACAAATCACCAATACTGGTTTAAAGGAAACTTGGAGGTGATTAGGTTTAGAACATGAGCGGTGTTGAAAAATGTATGCATGTTGGGTGTATAGGATGTAGTTAACATGCCGAAGACAGTGAACCGAACAGTTAGGCTTACGAATTGTAAACCCTTGGTTCGTTTTATTGTCGTTCAATTTTAGGTGCCTGATGGTTATTTTAACATCCGATAGCAAATCTGTTAGTCAAAGTGGCATGTGACACGGCAGGACTGATGTTCTATCATTCCATGTTAAATGCAAGCTCAATGTTGGGTGATTACTGGACAACAGTTTAAGGTTTCCGTTATAGACAAGGCAAGGCCCATTGAAGATTACCTACACTTTGTTTTATCACCATGAGCATTCACAACTGAAAACAAATCAATAAAATATCGTGGCTTGTTTGTCGTTAGACATCTTTTGGCTTGTATCTGTTTCATTATTTAGGTGTACGCAGTGATCTTCAGCTCCAAGTATGGGATACATTGTTCATCTAATATATATATATACAAAGAACGCCTGAGCTACGAAAAGATTATCTGTCGGGTAACGTAACTGTATGATCACTCGAATATACTGTGTTACCGACTAAAAGAGCTGGCAGTATTGTCTGTCTGGGATTTCAAACAAAGGAGAATCGAAAACTTATTTTCTGTTCTGATAAGTAGTTAAGGATTTCTGATTCATAAAAATTGGACATTTTCAAATGAATACAGGTTTGGCACTCTCGTAGGTTTTCGGCTTAGAGTTTTTGAACAGTTTTATTGCCTCGACTTGGATAAAAGACGTACCTTCGACATCGTTGGTTACAGTTGACAAAACACTTCCTGTGTCACCTCTCAGAGCGACGAAGTAATCCGTCAACTGCTTACAAACTGATGTAGACGAGCACTCGCTTTCAAAAATTCAGTCTTGTTTGATGTGGATGCAATGGCGCAAGGGTCAACATAGTTGTCTTATACCAGACTGGTCAATGTTTAAACTGTGACATGATTGTCAAATATTAACAAGGTATAACAACAGCAAAACTCGGGTTTAGCATTCTTTCAAAACAGGGCGACCTTGAAAAACTGCTGGGATTGCGAGAGCAAGTCATTCGAGAATGTTGGTTAACTTTCTTTCCAATCATCAGTAACCGTCTTTAGCTCTGTCGGCTGATGAACGGCCAATTTTCAAAATTAACCAAATGTGTTTGCAAAACTTCCGTCTATTCCGTTTCCGCTTACCGGTAACAAAGTTGCAAAATTTAACTAGCATCTTCCCATCTCTGTTTAAATTCTCAACCATTACGATCGGCCACAAAACTCTGATTCAGTCACCTTTTCCGAAGCAAGAATCAAAAAGATTGTCTAAAAGGTTTACGCAGACAATACTCAAACACCAGCAGTTGCCAACCTTTTCAAAGGGATCCTTAAACTTAGTAAAAGTTTGTATTAACATTCTAAGAGTTCGGAGGTTACCCATGTGAGTAGATGACGTGAGTTAAGAGAATTAAACCACAAACCAATTTTTAACAGAATAAAAGCAGTCACTGTTTTCGGGATACGTGCTACATGTTTATTACTTGCATTCGCACAACAAAAATGTCTGTTGAAGCAATCACAAAAAAATCCAGCTTTCAAACTTTCGATAACCTTTCTGATGCTCAAGTACTTGAAATCTTTCTGCAACTTATGGTTTGGCCCTGACATTTACAGCAGCGAGTAGATTATGATTTAGAAAAAGTTACGCGTTTCCCACCATATCACCCACTAAGAACTGAAAAGGACTGTTCCTGACAGATAAGAACTGGCTTACCGTGTGATATGCGCAAAAATTCAGGCAATAGGAATAGCGTAGAATTTATTTTGACCTCCCGTTTTCTGTATATTGTAATTTCATTATGTCATATCCAGGTTTGATTGAGTCTAGCCATCCAGATATTTGAGTCAACTCTGGCCTGAGAAATTATCAGTGTTTAGCAGGAGTAAAGTTATTTGAGGTTGAATTGCCTAGAATGTTTTTGTAAAGTGGATTCCGGTTTTGCTGATGTATAAACAACAGTTTCCTGCATCAGGCTTTTTGCTGGGACCACAAAGACCTACCTATTTCCTAGTTCAAACACGAATTATAGGACCATGTAACAAAATAGACGCATCAACTTCCAATTACAACGGCCGAACGCTTTTATTTTTTATGATAATCGCCTTCAGCTTAAGGTCTTGGAGTGTTCAACGGGTTGGAAGACATTACTTTAAGCCAAAGAATTTAGTGTCTGCATTCTAATAATTTCCGACAATTGAATAGATTGCTTGTCTGAACAGCAGAAGTAAAACTGATGTTTGCTGGAGAAACCAGACATTCCGTTTTGGTATCTCTCGATACGGTTAATTAAACAAACCTCCTGTTCATTGTTTTGCACATACCTTTAATATCAACATTCCAGTTAGCCTATACTAATGTTATAAAAACAATAATTCTCAAATAATGGATGATTCATCAAATCTGACTTTTGTTAGATCAGTCAACAATCTGTGCTACTCAACGCCAGTATAGTCTGTGACCATTTTAGCCAGATGGCATGAAGTGGTAAGACTGACATACAGAACAAGAATCACAATAAGGCTGTCACTAGATTGTCCCTGTTTATCATGGGCTCTCAAGCTTGATTTATTTTTCCTGTATTTGTTGGAATCACATGTGTAGAAATGGTTTATCATTTAATTACTTCTTATCACTCATATGACGTGACACGTTTTGAGAGTAATACGGCAAAAAATGCCTTCGTTTTTACTGATATACTGCTGTAAATAAGTAGACCTTGTTCCCGTGTGCGAATCTTGAGCAGGTTATCATTTCAGATTACTGGTGCGCCGGGGGTCATTGACTTTCTGTCAGTCTGCATTAAGCCTATCAATAAACAGTGAAGTTTGCCTTTCTATATGACAGTTCTCAATAAAATTCATAAGATCCTGGTTACTTTTAATATCCGATTTTTAATTCTCTGTTCCTCAAAATTAGTATAAACTTTCTTCTGGCCATGACTTTTGGGTGCCCTCATCAATGTCGATTGAAAGTGAGGATGGTTTTAGGTTAGCCACTTAAGTTCAACCGACCCAAAGCAGCTTCCCAATTGAACGATAATCACAGAACAGGTGGATTTGCGATTAACAGTTTCAGTTCGAAAAGTGACGCCAGTTGTCGAAATATCTTGTCCGGCAAATAGCATTATAGACAGAAATGGTTACTGGATGTACAGCCGGACATATCATTTGTAAATAACTACAGGTTATTGTTTTAATCGAGATCTAAAATTATGCCAACGTAGGGAAAACAACGGTTTATTCCAGACATAACTGACATAGATCTTGAAGTCTTATGGAAGGATGGCGAATTATCGTATTTTTACCATGTTCATGTTGCACCGACGGGCATTTGACCAACTGATTACCAACGATCGATCGGCGTAATATTTTAGTGTATCACTGTTAAATGAAACTTTTAGCCCTCAGTGTTGGAAGAGCTAGCGTGCCAACTTTTTATATATTTAAATGTGTATATATGTATATATACGTGTATATAATTTCGTTTTTTGACAAAGACGGAGAAAAAACACCGATGGAGAAGTTATCCTGGACTTCTCAACGATTGTCTAATATCCGGTAAGTGTAACTGTTTGATATACTCATAAAACTAACGCAATCACTGATGGCCTGAGCCATCTCCATTTCAAGCACATATGCTTTCGAAATCATTTCAATTCTTTTTCCTCGAACACTGTAGAACAGCTTTTTTCACCATGTATTTTAGCAAAATCCTTGGGTCAATGTTGACATTCTGTCAGGTGATGAGGAATGGAGAGTGACTCCAGAAAACTAGATAATGAACAGTAATACACACCAAAATAGACTGCTCCTGAACCACACCCGTTCATCTCTATAGCAGAACAAAAATACGTGACATAACTTTATTTAATTCAACCAAGACAAAATCTCTATAGTCCGACAGGCTGTACTTGAATACCTTGGATGTACAAGCTTCCTGAACTGTACAAACTCGGAATTCCGTTAAGACCGATATTAGGTACGTCCAACTCTCCACAACAAGAAGTAATCAGAGAGTTAGTGAAATTACTTAAAAACGTGAGGTACTGTCTAAGAGGGAGTTTTCATTTAGCCGCACTGTTAGAAAATCCTGACATTTTTCATAAACCTCCGGCCTCGCCGGACATGGAATCGTTGTTCACAAGTGAAAGGAACCATCAGCTTTTATTACCCTACATAACTTCAAATCAGATAAATATCGCAACTCTAGAAAGTGAATTAGAACGTCTAATTTGCTGTACACATCTAACGTAAACTCCAACTTTCAAGGCAATTCTTATCGTTAGATTGATGAGACCAATCTTAGCCGATAACTGTGGCCAAACTGGGAATGCAAATGGCAAGCAAAATGAATAGTTCGGTCCTCTATAGCAAATACGTTGCTGATACAATTTTAGTTACAAGTGTTCAGAGGTAAGCAACACATATAGAAGACCAAATAAAGTGTCTACACTTAACAATTTATTACACTTTAGAAGGTGAGACTAACGGCCGATTGCCGTTTCTGGTAACCTAGTTAAATCAGTGGATGGATCCACTTAACATGCTACAGACCGAAAGAATACGTGGACCGGTTAGCACCTAAATTTTGACAGCTTTCTTCTGGTAGTCCGTAAAAGAAGACTGGTATACCAGCTACTTGCCCGAGTCAGACGGCTTTGTACTAGTGACATCTTGAATGATGAATTCCGTTAAAGAGAGCAGACTTTATAATGCAACGTTTACCGTAAAGGAAGTTCAACACCAGCTGTGTATTAAGTATTCCTCCAACCACCGTTCTCAAAAAGACTAGTTTTACTATTGCCATTCAAAGTAGACAACGTGTATCGAATGTGTGAGCGAAGCTCAAGGTCAGCTGTTTTCCGCATGTTCTTTGCCGTAAAGCCAGTGATCGTATACAGAGCTGTCCAAATCCGGTTAAGCAACCGACGCCCCAGTTCACCAAATCCTAAGTTATTTCCGAATGCAAACATGGATAGACAGCACCTTATGTTTGTGGATGTGAGCGCCAGCTTGATATTAAGATTGCCGAACACTTACCAAAATGGGACCAACAAACGTCCCCGGAATCGGACAACTTGACAGCAAACAATCGGGAGGGGCCAGCATCATCAGCCACCAAGCATTACTTGATGATACAACATGTGATTGGCTCATTAAAATCATTTCCTGATCTGCTCTCGACCAGAAGCAAACGTTTGCTACAATATGCCGAGGCCAATGCAATCAGTCACCGTCACCGCATTTTGTGTGTACAAAAAGAACTGTTCATGACGGTACTGCCTTTGTAGCGACCGAAACTAGTTTGAGTTCTGACGTTTTGTGACGGTTTCGTGGTTTGAAATTTTTTGTAGTTTAACTCGTCTGCAGTAAATACTAGTAGTGATGCAGCGAAATCTGCCGAAGCATAAATCGCATCATGTCAATTTTTTATCTGCCCTGCCCAAATTTGCGAAGAGAAATGGCTGTTTCAAGGTTGTTTTGATTGGCTGAGACGCGAATCGTTTAGCAGCCCTATGGTCGCACCCAATTTTAATTCCTAGAATAGAACTTACCAGACAAGTATCCCAAACGAATGTCAATAATCTTTGCATTCCAGTGATGCGATAGCCGGTTGTACTTTTTCAACGTGGACAATTATTGAGGTTTTCAACAGTATAGGAGGTTGTTACTATAACAGCCACTTGTAACTTGCAGAGAAATACTTAGTTCGTATTCCGGACAAATTTCGGTTAAACACAGTAGGATCAGTAAAAAATAAAGTATATTTTAGATGAGACCCAACTGTCACACTACTCAATAAAGTATACTTTAACTTGTTCGTATGTGCGTGACAGTTAAATTTGAAACTGTACGTGATACAGAGTTTAACAATTTGGTTTTTCTCGTTGTTATTTCAATGACGCTCGAAGCAGAACTCATGGATCACGAGTCTCTGGATGACCGGATAGAACAATGTAACAGAACTTACTCAAAGTAAGTTTTTTCATTCACCTAATCGTTTCTGAGTCCATTTCTTCAAATACTACACCCTTTAACTTCGACATGTCCAAAACCACGCACAGGATTTACTCAAGGTAACCAGACATGTTTGGTTTTCAACAAATTGTGTGCGTTCAAATCTCCAACGGTTCGTGGTATTCTGGATAAAACTACGGTGCAATATTTATGCTGAGGAAGTTGTAAAATAGTTTGCTGGTTGGATGCATGATACTTTGTAAGATTAGTGTGTTGACCTTACAACCAAACCTACCACGTTCATGCCGGTGATCATAAACAAGTGGGAATATTGCCCACCCTCTTAGGAAGACACCTCGCAACATGGCCAAAATGATGCGCCTTCATGGAAGCATATATCTGTAGAAATAGATAGTTAATCGTGGTGAGAGATTCCACATAGAAAGTGCATTTACCTACACACGAAATGCAGATACCTTACTGTTCTGTTTACTATTGGTAAGTATTAGAGTTTTCTGCTGAGCGTAAATCTAACCTTTTTCAAAACTAATCGTGGCTCTCTCATTTGAATGGATTCTTCAGCTCGGGCCCTTTGACTAGAACTGTACTTGAGTTCTGCTCTCGGTATAGTGATTGGGTGTGAGTTCTGGCACATGATAACTTTGGCATTCCCGATGTGAAATGCGTGACACTTCGGTGGACATGTTTGCTTTATACAAGCGTGGTAGGAGATTTCCTCCTGGTCATGCAAGGGAAGGCACTACTGGCGAGATCTAACTGAAGTATCTTTTCAAAGGCAGCTGATGGAAGAGTCTGCGGGGCTGTGAGATCCATGGTCCACTTCGGGCAATTTCCAATTCATACTGACCATATCAAAGATTCAGCCGAAAAAATTAAAAACCCAAACATTTTAAGGTTTTGCTACATATCGGAACTTTCAGAAAATCCTTAGCAAGAAATTTTAGTCAGAACAACAACCGCATGCTTAATAATCTATGCAACAATTTAGTAACTGTGAGATGCAGCCCAGTACGAAACCACGAAGGCACGAAAGAAATGTTTGCATTCTGCAGAATTCCGGGTGCATGTTTGTGATTCTAACCCTGGTTCAAGGATGGTAGGGAACCATCAACAGACCAGTCTTTCATTGCGTTTGACGTGGCAATGGGTCAACCAGGAGGCAGAATTTACTGGCCGTGACGATTATTCAGAAACACAAAACTGGACCCTCTCCGCAGGTAAACGCCTGCAGTCTCTCTGGTGCCACGACACTTGAAGTGCATTGGTTAATGTGCAGTAGATATTTCAAGATAAGTGAACCTAGTGAGGCCACTAACAAAGGACACGGCCGGATACATTGTAATCTTTGTTTCTGTCAACACTGTGAATGCGATGATAATGTAGAAGACTACATCAATTAGATCGGCTGGATGAAGTACCGAGATCTATTTGAACTGGTTACCTTAGTTCTAATTCCCACAAGGCGCCGGGGGTACGTTACAGACCGTTTACCCTACTTCGAGGAAATTAACTACGCAGATGAGCACGTGTATATACAAAGGCTCGTAGAACATCAACCAGTTTGTGTGGTGAAACTCAGGAGGAAACCTGAATGCGATGTGGCGACGGCTTCAGGTCAGTATGATAAGTACTTTGCCAGCTGTAGCTATGGGTCGTATTGGTCAGGATTACTCTCTGTCTTTAGTCCGCCCAGTACTTGAGTTGTGCTGTGGGTCGTGACATCTCTCTGGCATAAGCTCCAAATGCCAATATTCTGACACGTTCTGCGACCTGGCAGGGTGTGCCCCGTTAAACAGCGGGTTAAATTCTGCATACTGATTGCCTGGTAATGTCGTTTAAATGATTAAGCAGGGAGGTTCGTGAAGCAGAGTTGGTGCCGCTGGACACCTACGGCGTCAGTTTATGGAGTATGTGCGATGATTCCAAACTCCATTATCCAAGGATCATAGAAGACACATCAGATTGCAACTGTTGAAAGACGGAATAGCTTTTCGGGAAGGCAAACTTTTGTTTTAAACTAACAATTCTAGCAAAATCCTAGACAACATTACCAAAGCAAACAGCTGAAGTAGAAGTTCTGAAAAGTATACACTCAGCTGTGTGTAAAGTATTACACACTCAAGTGGAATGGTCTGGAGTTTGAGCCGACACCTTCAGTAACAAACGGACAAGTGGAAAACATGCATGCGTATAAGTATCAAACATCACCGTCCTGAGCAAAATTATATTTTTTGGGGTTTTTGTAAGATCAACCATTGCTACCTGTGTAAACCTGAAGCACGGCCACTTTAGCTAGAATGAACTTATTTACTCTGTCATGATTACATTTCGCTTTAAGTTAAACTACTGCGGTGATTTCAAACTGGCAACTTGCCCACTAAAAATAATATCGAGTCATGGAGGTATTTAAAGATCATCTTAAAGTGGAGAAATATGCGTCCGAACAGTTCCAAACAGTCAGTTCCTTCAGGAGTATACGCCAACTTGTTGGAACAAGGAGAGAGATTGTTGCATGCACTTTGCGCTGACTCATGAGTGTGAAACACCACAAATCGGTTTTCGCATCACAATTACAAGCAAATGAAGTGCATAGTCAACCAGTGAGTTGTGGAAGACTACTAAGTCCAGGGAACAGTCCGGGGCACGCTCAAATCCTCGCAAGCGTACAATGCCGTTCAGTTGATTGGAACGGCATCAGCAAATCACTAAATTCTTCTAGTAGAGTGACGTAATAGGATTTCGAATGCGCACGCCAGAGAGATGAAAAGGCTAGTGATCAGGACTGTTTTCGTGACTGCAGACGTTAGTTTTGTACTTACTGCAATGACACTGTCGTCCTCCGGTACCACAGACTCCTACGCCCATTTGAGTGAACGTTTCTACATTCTGGAGATCAAACGTTTTCCTGTTCTACCTATCTACTTTTCTCTGCACAAATCCCGGCCGTGGAAGGATACGCACTACTGACGAGCTCTAATGAGAGCGAAAGTCGAATCTAGTGATTCTTTTCAAAAGAGGCTGGCTTGAAAGTCTGTCTGAATGCGAAGGCTACGATCAAATGTGAGTGGTGGTCAACTTGAAAACTTAAGTACAAGTTAGTAGACAACGTGAGATTGCACCGACAGACGGATCTTTGGTTGAATGGCATGCGTAGTCTCACAGTCCGAGTTGCTGTGTGCAGTTTAGCTTTGCTAAGTGGTTTTTAATCGAATTTATCAATCTACAGTGCGCCTAATCAACCTTAAAATTGGCTTTATGTAGACTGTTTTCTCACGGTCACGGCCCTTTTGGATGGTGGTTTTGGGTTGCCATGTTTTCTTATGAACGACCTATGGTAACCATTAGATGGTAACACGAACACAGTCAATTCTAATTCCTATGTAAGACTGTCTTGCATACTGAGTCGTCTTCTCCGTATGCGTAACGGTTGTGACGTTTTGACTTCATGCTAGAATCCGCCTTCCAACAAGATGTTAATAGAGCATAATACAGTTGGATTTCCGCAATTTGGTTTTATCACGTTATTTTATCCAACAAAGTCTCCTAAGAGGATCAGAGGGAAGACTGGTTCAAGAAGTAGTAACCACTCTTTCGACACGATCATTGTGAAGCACCGCTAGACCACAACGGTCCACAGTGTAACCCAACCTTTTGGACCTTTTAACCAATCGACATACATGTAATGAAGTTGCTGATCGCTGATCGGCAATTCTTTATAGTATTCAGCGTCTACGTTTGTTCTTCTTACAGTAGTAGTGAAATACAAACAAAAAATAAACTTTCTCATTTGTTATCGCTTTCAGGCCAACTGTGCGAAAGACGCCGCTCTAAACAAACGGTTAAGTTTAAATTACTAGACAACACGACAGATGTATTGATCGGAAGGGAGCGACAGAAGTTAATGCAACTTAATGCCTCCTAGAACAAATTAGGGTTGTCATTTCGATAACCACATGCTGCAGAACTGGGCCCCAACTGACCTGATGCAAGTATGTCAGTGGTTAGGATAAGTAGCCTCATTGAAGGACAAAATATTTTTTAACATGATCGGTTATCATTCTCACCCACCTAAGTAGTTGGATAAAAGATTACAGACTCGTACGAACGTACCTTTTCAGTCAAACGGTATTGAAGTTAATCAACTGTGTTTCAGTAATATTTCATCAGATATAGCGTGGCCGTGAGAGTTTAGACAAAAATTGGGAGTTTGCGCAAGTTATGGCTGAATACGAACTTGTAAGTTCTATTTGTAGTCACTTTGAAGAGCAATTTATGCAGCTTCATTCAAACAAAGAGCAAGCGGTGACACCAAAATTTAGGCAACAAAATTAAATAACAGGGAAATTCAAACAAGACGCTTGTCAAATGTAGGACGCCGCATGGTTAACAACACTGAACAACTAACACGACTCGCCGTGGGAAAAGAAAAGGTTAAGAACTCCGGTCAGCAAGTGAAAGTTACTTGTGTGGTGTGATAACAGGGTGAAATGGCAAAAATGAGGAGTATCTAAAAATCGAAATCCCTTTAAGGCACAAAGGCGATATTACAGTCAATGGGCAAGTATTGAGATGCGGAAATGTCCTTCATAGTGAGGCAACTGTCAGAAAGTAGCAACAGTCAACGCCAGGTCCCCAGCGTAAATATGCCATAGGTTTTCAAGGAGCCGAGATCAGTCAGTAAGCGTAAATCAGTGACTACATAGGAGAACAGTTCCAGTTGTAGAATCGCATTGCAAGGAGAGGAATACAGGACACTACGAAAACAGATAATCACAGGTGAATGAGAACTAAAGTCCACGTCACAGCTCATGGTATGGAGGACCGACTGAACGACGGCATTATGGCAGTCGGTCCAGTACTTCAAAACTTTGTCCGTCTGGGCAAATTAGCTGCGGTGGTCTTACGCCATACCGTCGTCCAGCACCAGAGCAGCACCGTCACGAACTGCGATCACATCAGGTTTGAGGAACGAGATCGCCTTTGGTACTCACAGCTCCTCCAAGACTGTATAGTCCAAGTTGCACAGTCTTTTCACCAGGTCTTTGGCCACGCGGTTGTACCAAGCGTGACGCGCGTTATGAGTAATCCAGCATGATTGCAGAATATGAGCGAGGTTTTCCGATTGACCGCAGTTGTCACGGCAGGAAACTGAGTGGTCACTTCGACCACTTCAAGAACTGCAGGCCCTAATATAAAGAAGGTCGCATCGAAAGTGGATAAAACAGATAAAAATCTTGGAAAAATTGCGGTATAGATTAAGCAGCCAGCGACTGGACAGTGGAGATTGAGAAACCTCCTGAAGACCACGCGTCGGATTCTAGGCCAGAAGGACCAATCTGTCGGCATACGCGGAACCGCTTACTAGTGTATCGTGGAACTGGTAGCTAAGCTACGTTAGTGATAGAGCCCACACCTCATTCACTGCCCTAATGAATAGCAGTGGTGACAGTGGTCACCCTGGCATACACCACACTGGGACGACAGAACGGATCTTTTGAGTGTGGCGGAAGCGTTCTTATAAAGGTCAGCAATTTAGTGTGTAAGAGGTGGAGGAGCACCGGAACCCTAGTCTGATCTGACAATCGAATCCTGCGAGGTAGAGCCGAACGCACTGAACACATCAATAAAAACTGTACACGTGCTGGAAGACGTAGAGCACGGATCAATGAGGTCGCTTTGAGTCAACCGTCACGCTACAGGAGTGACAACTGAAGATTGAGAAGTTAAAAACCCGTATTCCAACAATCAGCCAATATCTTATGAAAGTGATATACCTACGCTGGAGATACGGCGTTGAGTCTAAATTTACTGGGAGAAGAAGGGTTATTCACTTTCGGCACGAGCGCGATGAGGGTGCCGAATAGATGGACTGGACAACTTCCAGCTGCGAAGAGGAAGTTTAAATATGCTGTCAACGTGTTAGCTTTCATGTGTTTCAGATGTCTGGGCAAGAGTTTGGTCAAACCTGGAGCGCATTTTACCTTGCTCTTCAGCTTTCGGGAAACCTGCTTTCCAGCGATCGGCTTGACCAAGGGCCAGTCCGAAGGCAGAGTTGTACGTGATGGTCTTTCATCAGTGTGCGGATAAGCCAATAATACATCGGACAAATACTCGTTGGAATTATCCGGGAGGCTGTGGTTCGTCTTATAGGCAGTTCTCCAGTTTTCGGAAAAAACAGCAAGAAACGGCTTCCTCTTTTGTTGTTGTACACGGTTCGAATCGCAGCGTAGTTATCTTTTCGTATCTACTTTCCGGCCGTGTGGGTCCCTGCGGTGACAAGAGTTCGTCGTCGGGTGGCTAGTCGCCATTTGTACGGAAAGGCATGTGAGGCTTGCATGTTTAGTAGTGACTTTGATTGCACCATTGTGAAGATGCCTGTCTGGAGGCCGCGGACAACTTCTAGCAATTCGTCGGTATGTAAGAAAGCCTCGTTATTGGACTCCAGTTAGGTTGTTGCTGTTTGGGTCAAACATACCACTTGGAGTGTTCAGCAGCTTGGGACTCACTATCCGACGTAGCGTTTGTCTGTGTGGCTGACATGGGTTCGGTATGGGGGGAGGCAGTATTTTTCTACCGGTTCACGGCATATAGACGCGTCCGGATATTCCCCAGAGTACGGATGCGGAAATGTGAAAGGAGCTGGTAGTGAATTTCGCGTCGAGTATATTACGACGGAGCCAGCCGATCGGAAAATTTTAGGAGAGAGGCCGATTCTTGTTGAAACGGCCTTGGTCTGGCGGGGTTCATACACCTGAGCCTCTCCCGGTTGCTTATGGCGAGATGCACCTGCCTGCTGTGTTGACTGGAACCAGTCGGCGCAGTCATGGATAAAAGGATGCTGGGAACCTACTCCCTGTTCTGCATGTTGGTGATTCACGTCACTGCACACCAGCGTGCGCCGACAAACCAGCGTTCGGTTTACATATCTAACCACATTCCAACCAGATGCACTTAGCTCGCATATCTTGTGTACTGGTGGATACCGGCGCGGTATTTTCGTTTTCTTGGTCCAAAGTAACCAGCACATTAAAACCTGGTAGAGCGGTTGGCTCAGTATGCGGTTACTGAACACTCAACTTATTAAGGTTTGCACCAAGACTGCTCAGTCGGCACCAAGATGAGGTGGTTCTATATGCCGACTAAAAGTCACCGTCGATTAGTATGCCGATTACAATAAATAATACCACACACTGATGTTACTGGCAGCCGGATTCTGTTGGTTCGATTATCATCAACGTGCGATCGTCTTACGCATAGTATCAACGTAAATCTGAAGATCACATGGTAAATGGGGATAAAAATGTTGAATCTCCCACAGCGACATACTGATGTAACTCTACCTTGTTGCCAGATGTGACTGAAGTCGGTCCGGGAACAGGGCTTGTTTGCATACTTTGAGTGCTTTTGAGTAACTGCAGGATTCTGGGGAGTTCAGTTATCAAACTGAAGAATTCCACATGTTCGTTACGAGAAAAACAATACAGGCAGTGAAAGCTTCCTTTGAAACCACTTGTTTTGATAAGTATCTCTGCACAATTTCTTGAGGAGAACCGCATGTATTTTTGTTAGCTACAAAAACCAGCCGAACAACAGAATTTCCTTCGATGTACGTTCATATTATTTGGTGCTACGCCTGAAAGTTTTGTTTTCGAGTCAGTATTTTTCATTTGCGATATCCATCCAACCTGGTCCCCTGGGCAGCTTTACATGCTGATTTCTGATACTACTTTAGTATCCTTAATTTCGCACGCTTTTTCTTGCTGTCCTCTGAGAACCTCCGTTTTGGAACTGACGTTGTTAGTAAGCCTGCTTTAGCAAATGTCTGCTGCGAAACTAGTAATGAGAGCTGGTACACAGTGAGTCACAAATACTTATTTTTACAACAGAATAGTATTTCGAGTTTCGCAGCTACTAAGCAATCTATTCGCGGGAAATCGGGGCTTAGGATAAATTTGAGCCAGTGACAGGAACGGCACGCCCCTGTGTGACATATGCTTTGCCATCTAAGTTACGAAACCACTCCAATAGACTAGAAGCATCTTAATAGGACTCCATTGCTCGAATGTTCCACCGTGTGTTCGAGATCCACCAAACTGTCCGTGGAATAGACTGTCACGTAATCTTGAACAACTACTAATGCAGCTAATTATTATTGTAATTGTGTTACTAATGAGTAGTATGATAAGATTTTGAAGTCTGAGTCTATCCCTTCGCAAACAATCTGGATTTCGGCTGGATTCCAATCATCTTCATGAGCTGCTTGACCCCATGCGGCATATGTTTTTCCGAATGAGCTAGGAAGCTACCTCAGGGGCCGGAAACTCCATCCTTCAACCAATAATTGCTACGCAAATTGAATGTAATTCATGGTTGATTGGATTTCCGCATTCCCACAGGTTTCTCAACCAACCCCTTCCGCAGAGAAGCACAATACTTGGGTTTTGCTCTTATCAAGGCCAATCCGTAGAGCTCATCCTCTTCACTTGTCAGTCATTAGTTAACAACTGATCAAGTCTTAGGGTGATCTGTAAATCTGATTTCATATCAGAAAACAACCCATCTATTTAAATATCATTTTACGTACCACTCTAAACTTAGTCTGACGAATTACAAAAGTTGTTTTCCGTCGGTCTCCGTTATTCAGGTTATCGGACTGGTACCGTTTCAATCTGCTTGAAAGGTTCTGACTCAGTAGGACAGGATGCTGTGGTCTTCAGTTTATGGTGTACTGTTTTTGGATTAGCCATCTAAATGACTTACATTGCAAGCTCATGTTGATTACCAGAAATCAATGTGCAGACGCAATACTTTCTATCATTTTGTTTCACTTTAGAGGTGGAATGTTTAGGATGGATAGTACAATACAGAAAAATAGAAACTTAAATTTTTACACCGGCAGGTTCAAGGGTAGCTTGAGATATTGGGCTTTTATTTCTTGAACAAAACTGGGTCGTGAGAGTTGATCGTTGGTCAATGTTTTACTTAGATACTAGTCTCACATTGAATGCACTCAAACCACTATAAATAATTACGCTCAGTTAATAATAACTGCTAATTAATTGCTTGTTTTAGTTAAACTTTTTAACCACTCTCAAAGTAAATCATTCTGATCTTTGCCTCAAGCATAACTTCCCTCTTCTAATTTTTCTTTCAGTGTTTTTTGGGTTCCTTTGCGCCTGGAAGGTTCGCATACCAATGCATTAGTGCAATTCAACAAACAACGCGGATTCACACAATTTCAGAGGAAGCTTTTGCGTGAGAATATTGCGCAATACTGTCTGACCGCCGTCTCGCAGGTGTGTCTTAATCATTTAGCTTTTGTCTAAAAACGGTTTCACAGCGCACGGAAGATTTGGCAAACTTTTATTGTATGTGTCCTTATCATTCTACATATTGTTTCCCCTTATATTACTAGTGGACAGGGGTCAGCAATAAACACTTCGGTTGATAAAAGTTGAGCATAACGTTTGTAAGGAAGTTGTGCGGATATAAAGTGGACCATCCAAAATATCGGTGCTTTTCCATCTGGAAAGATGTGTTCTGCAGAAGTTTTTGAATATTTGAGTTTTTTCTTATCAGCACTCATCAGTATTGCATATCCCTAGAATGAACTGGATTCGAACCCCACCCCACTCCACCCTCCCATGAGACGAGTGTCGTGACCGTCATACCCGTGATCCTGCTTTGGTTCTATTGAATTACTATGGTTAAAGGTTCAGCCACATAAGTTTATGAGATTCTCAGATGGTCCAATCAAATAATGAAGAATATGGCCAATTCGATTAAGTAATTGCAGTTCACGTTTTAGAAGTGAAATTTCGGCAGTGCCTAATATGAGGTCAATGGCCCAATTGTCAATAAACTCACGTACGAGAAAACAAAATGGAAGTCAAATTCACATTGCACCAAGGTCAAGCACTACTAGCAGCCCCATGTAACAAGAGTGAAAATCACACTCAGTATTTCTGCATTCAAAGGTAGACCGAATCGTCCGCCTGATGGAGAAGGATGCGAACAAACGTGTGTTGTTCGAGTTGAGTATTATCTAACTTGTTTAAGCCTCGATTATAGACAAAAAACAAAGACAACAATCTATATATAGGGTCCAGCAAACTTGCCTACTCTCCAAAAGTGTAAAACTTTATAAGGAATCTGGATGACACGCAATCTTAAGTGGATCGCAAAACCAGTATCACCATTTCTGACGAAGCATTCGCGCACGTCCATCGTTATAGTGACTACATTGTGCTTCCGTTATCTGATATCTCTCTCCTATTCCCAGTAGTAGTACCATTGGAATATTCACTAAAATCTACATTACACGCGTGATCAGAGTGGATTCATGCCGGCGAACAACTGAGATGCCGGTATCTACTTATCATGATGGAAGGGTGAACATACTCACCATTGAACCGATTCATTTTTGTGTTGCTTACCAGATAGAGGGTTGGAGTGACCCAGATTGTGAATTTCAGACACAGTGAAGGTGAACATAAAAACCGTACAGTCGTAGATCCTAGCTCAGCTAGTAGAGTGCTTGCCGCGTTTAGGCACGCTGTATCTGTCGCTGGTTCGAATCCAGACAAAGCCCTGACTTTCATAGTTGCGTCTCATCTGAAATCATAAATCTGGCACACTATTAGTAATAGATCAAAAAGATTGAACTAAGTGGAAGTGATGTACAAGCTGTTAAAAGTGGGCGTCCAAAAACTGGAACCAGCAGACGGTAGTAGATTGTGAATTAACCCGCGTCAGAACAAACTTGGACGTGTACTACAGTGACATCTGTTTAAGAAGGATATCAGAACCACGCATCTGGAATACGTTCTACTTTCAACCAAGGTGAGTTTAGCTATCAGAAAATGTGTATGGATCAACAGCAGGTAAACTCGGGTTATTTGGTTTAACAAACCGTGGTTCAACATATATCAGTAAGACAAGGAACTCTGGCTTTGAGGGCACAGGAACCAGTTAACATTCAAACAGGTCATGTATACCTTCGTTCGAAATGACGGAAGTTTCATGCCTAACTACAGAGTGGCAGGAATTCTCGGTGGAAAAAATGAGTTGGGTGTACTGATCAGAAATATCACAGTATACAACTATCGCTTGATCTGGGAGACTCACGTCCTGCTCTAGACATCTGAAACAAGTAGCAGGAACTTAAGTAATGATAACCGTTCATATCGTAGCAGAAAATTCTCATTCAACCCCTTATAATATTTTAGAACGATATGTGCGTCATCTTTGTATAGAGTTGTTTTAAAATATTCCACGGTCTGTCCACGAGGTAATCGGGACATTTGGTAGCAAAATTAGCAATGAAAGCCCTGACCCACTTTTCTCACCGAAGCCGAAGGATCCTTCTCTTTGGACCGTTTCAATTTTGGGAAGGCGGAAAGTGTACTGGTCACATATGCTGTGGGGGTTTGGACTCCATAAACTAAATACTGTTCATAACTAACTTCCCTTTCTGTACTGGCTTATGTAGAACGGAATCAACTTTAAAATCATGTGAAATCCTGGCACAAAAGGGGAAGCGACTGTGCTCTGGGAAGTGAAAAGGAATTGATTTCTAAACCAGCTAAATTAAAATAAAGTAACAATGAAAGAGTGGTCGCTCTTTGGTTGAACATTTTTTCACGTTATTGTTTAAAACATTTTGTTCACTCACTCATTTTATTAACATATATTCAAAAGTGTATCTTGACTGATGGAATAAACACAGTCCTAATCATGTAAATGTGTCATCCGTGTTACGTAGAAAACCATATCCGTCAGATATAACTGGCAGGAGGTATTTTTAGGTAGGAACTACTCATCCATCGTGTGTGGCACACGGTTCATAAAGCAAGTTCGAAAATAAAATCAATGGGCAATTAATTAACTATAATACTGGCATTAATTAACCGAGTCAATGAACATAGTTTCGGAAACCCAACTAACAGGTTTATTATAACCTTATTGATTAGATCCGACAAAAAGACTACCATTTCTGTTCCCGAGACCCAGTGAAAACCTGAACATTACTCGCCAATTAGTTGAAGCTGACGCTAGGTGTGAAGACTCATTGTGAAAGCTGGTTAATATTTGAAATGGCCCCGTTCACAAGCATAAGAAAACTGTACACACATTTCCTATTACCGAAAAGAGTAGGTCTTCATGCTGGCGCTTAACATCGAGCTGAGCCGGTTGAGGATTTTTGCTAGAATGCGATGTCTGCGTTCAAAAGTTGAGTTTGCCTTGCAGAGATTGTTCTGACCACGTGGACAACCAGAGCGAAAAAATAAATAACGCCGTAAAATGATTCTACGAAAGTGTACAAACCTTGCTGATCCGAATCCGACCAAGATAACGGAAAATGGATCTTCTGCGACAGCTGCGTTAGGACACCCAGATCAGAGATCAAACACAAATGCTCTGCATCGGGACTTATGAATGGACTATTACCTCAGTCAGGGCCGCAAAAAATAGCTCCGTGAAAGATCAGCATAACAAATCAGTAGTTAGTTAAAAATAAGTTAGTGGGAACTTTTTTTAGGGTAGTGGTACAAAAATCGGAATGCAAAATTATTGAATAGTTTTGAGTATATTTTTTAGAATAGACCTTTTCGGGGCAAATGAGACTTTTCTCGAAGGTAATTTGAGAGAGGAGTTAATAAGCCACTATTTAACGTCCGTTCTTTGAAACTCACTTCTTTTCATTTTCAGTCATGCAGTTTTGTATATCTGAACCTTTCTAGTAATTTGCACGAATATAGTAACCCATTATGTGTATGGTACTCCTTCCGAACTTGATGCTTACAAACTGAAGACTACCAGATCTGCTAACCCAATCGACTGAAGCGGCAATATTTAATGAATTAACAACGGAAAATCCCTGTCTTAGAACAACACTGAACGGGCCATTTCTTGTCTCCCCATATGTAAATGGTCAGCAATTTACACTTGAACTTGATACTGGTTTGGCCTTTACATTGCTGAGAGTGGATGAGTTATCACAGCTATTAAATATAGGCCCATCTAAAATTCATCTCCGAGTTTTTACTGGTCAGAAGGTGGGTGATATCGATATTTTTCCTTATCACGTGTCCAGCAACATTTGTGTGAGCTACACACGCGGTCGTGTGACTGAAGAATAGGGCTGAAACTAGATTAACGAACGTCCGTTCATTCTAACGTCTTAATGTATGTGAATTTCCACCATGACCATCTACAATTTTGAATGCACGTATGATTTTGTTCAAGTAGACAAAACTGAAGAAGCTGTTGCATATATACTACACCTAGTGCATATTGGAAGCGGTAACGAGGTTCTGAAAGGCCCAGATCCTATTCCGCATTCTTCGCAATAAGGTCGAAAACGAAATAAGTGGCCTCAAAAATGAAGTTTAATTGAACCGGCACAGCATTCACACTGGACAACATCCACAACACTCACATCAAAGCCCTACGTTACAGTAGGAATTTGTGGTAACTATAAAATAAAAGCAAATCAAATGTTACCGTTTGATGGCTGTTACTTACCAAAATTTGAAGTGGTATACGTGTCTTCATTTGAAGTAAACACTGTACGAAATAACATAGTAAACTAGATGAGGATTCATGTCATTGTACTGTAGCTGACAATCACGAAGATTTGTTTCCTTACACCCGCCTCTAATTCGGAATAAACTCTACAGCCTTTATTTTCAACGCATCATTAATTATCATGTTTAAGATATACCCAATTCATATGAATAGCCCGATGACCTTCTGATCGCTGAACGCAATACTGCTCAGCCTTTGCCAACTCTGGGCTTGGTCTGGTAAGGACCATCGGATGAATGTCGTGTGCTGATGAAAGAAAAGCGTGAATTTTTAATATCCGGCGTATAATATCTCAGATGTAAACCGCCAACTGAAACTTTACAACCACTGGAAGAGAAAATACGAGCTTCACTCGATGCAACATCACCTGAAAAATTAGCTAGCTTTGACTGTTCTAAGAGTGGTAACCGAGTTTCCTTGATTCATACATCTCGCATGGGAGCATATCTGTCTTCTTTATCTGTTTCTGTGTATGAGAGAGTGCTTTCGCTGGACCGAAGCTGCCTTCGATACAGTTAAGCAGATTTTCACTTCACCGTGTATTCCAGTATGTTACGATTCGGGAGAACCAGTCGTATCCTGTTCCGATACTTCCTCTATATGGTCCTGTGGTCGTCCCACTATGCCAGCTTCCAAGTACCTCCGAACACCTCAACTTCTACTGATTTTTGACACTGGGCACAGCAGAAGGGAATTACCCACAGCTTGACCGGGAAGACCTGGGTATTGTATTTGGTGAAAAACAGTTCCACAAATACTTTCTGGGACAACGGTTAACAGTTTTACTGACTGTATGCTTTTATTTTGTTACTGGGCGATGGAAATACGATTTACCACGTAGCCTCACTGCGGGTGATTTTTCTGGTTTCGTATGTTATCTGCTTACAACTGTAAAATTTATTCCGTTCTCTGACTATTCAGTAGTGCTATTGATACCTCAGTCAGGTTGCCATCACCAGATTTGAATTCGATGGAACACGTTCACTTATGAATCCGAACCAACGCTTCAGCCATTCCCCTTTTCAGTTGAGGGCTGTATGATCAGCAACAAACAGGGACTCCGTTCTAGCCTTGGTCAAGTGGCGCGTGCAAGCAGACCGAACAGAACGGACAGTTGACGGACTTACATCTATTTGGTCGAGAGTCATCGAATTAGATGTTTCAAACGGATCTCTGCTTTGGGGAGCCCATATGGTGGTTCCGAAAAGACTACGATTGTCTGTGCTTGACAAACTGCATGTTGCACATCCAAGCATAGCAATAATGACAACTATATTCCTCTTTTACGTACGTTGGTCCGCGCTGTGCGGTGGCATCGCATCAATTGTTAACTCAGGTGTATTCTGACAAAAAGAACCAGAATACAAACCCCATAAAACCATTACACCACTGAAGGTGGTCATATACATCCCGAAAATGAGTCTATCTGAGCATTTACTCTCCGCTCAAAATTTAAGTGATTTTGATCACCATTGATGCCCAGTCCAACTAAATCGATGTTCATATTCTCCCAACAAACACAACTGGTACGGTAATCAAAGTGGTACAACCCTGGCAACTCTTGGCTAGTCAGAAACCATTGTGATCCACGGTGTTTTTGTGGCTTTTGTGACTTTGCAGGTAACAATTATTTAAATTTAATCAAATATGCTACTAAGGCATCGTTTCATCCCACTTCGAACGGTCTGACCAAAGGTGGCGTGAGAACTCGGCAAAATTTGTTGAAGAAAGAGTATAGTGCTCTCTCGAGCTTGCGTCTGTATCGCGCTTTATTTGCCTATCAGATTCATGTTAACGACACCACCGGCAACAGTTCTATAGGACTAATGTTTGCTCATCATTCCCATACTCGAGTGGCCTACTTCATTGGGGTCTTGTGTCAAAATTAATAGATAGACCGTTCCGACGAACTTTCTAATGACAGACGTGTTTTAGTATAATCTCGTTTTTGTCCCAACCCTCTAGTGTCAGAGGTATCAAAAGACACACTGCACATCAAAGACAGCAGTAAATCAATGGTTCCCACTGTTACCTAAATGCCATACAGCCGTGAGGAAGAATCAATCCCCGGTCAGGAAAAATAGGAAAGAAGGGGAAGGGGCAAAACGAATAAGAATAGTTACATCTATTCTCAAACATTTACCGTCAAGGTGCATACACATTGCACTCAAGCAACCCAGCGATAAGTGAAATTGAGGTATTGTCAACAAGACAGCTTCCTTACGGCTTTCACTGCCTCGCGTCATCAGCATCCACGTCATCAAGCCCCAGTAGTCACCACCTCACCTAATGTCTCCAGCCACCGACTGTGTGAGTCCCGTTTTCCCGAGTCTGCGAAAGAAACCCGATCTACAGCAGCCAACGCCCTGATGAACGACTTCAATGATCTACTCCATGTCATCGTCTGTCAACCTCACATCGTATTCAAGTCCGCCGCAGTATTAACCAAGATTGCTGTGTGTGACAGACGAATAGCTGACATCCTTAGTACTCGACCTAACCGTTTAAGTGTATGCGAATGTAAAGAGTGAACAAAAGAACTCACTTGACAATCGTTATCACACACCCACGTTCTGACCTATTCGTTGCTTACCCGCTGGTGCCACCAGATACGAGTAAATGAACGCAAACACTAGTGGTCAAATACCTGAAGACAGCTCATGTCTTCTACCCAAGACGGTTACGTTTCGCTGCCGTAAAGCAATGCATCCCTCGTTGTCACCTTACACATAGATATCTCTCTGTTGCCCAAGGTGGTGAATACCGTCCTAGAGATACGCACTTTCATTTCATCCCCTACACCTTTGTCGCTGATGATGATGCAGCTACCCAAGTATACAAACCGGTCAACCACCTTCATAACTTCATTATCCAACATTAAGTCTGCATAGTCGCAAAGGCCTTGCAGAAGTACTTTGCACTTGGAGCCTTCAAAGCACCTTCCGAATTGCATAGCAGGGCACAAAACAGCGTCCAGTATTGTTTGTACTGTTTGGCAGTTGTGGAGCAACAACGCCCTATCGTCAGCATAATCATCAGTGGTCAGTCTTCCACTGGGTAGGAGGTCCATGCCGAAATACCATTTGATCAATACTCCCTTGTCCAGTACGAACCCCCCTCTCTGTTCTTCCCTGAGGTCTGCTTCCCGGCCTGCAGTGAGTCGATGAAGTACAGTGGATGCCAGAACTTTAATGATGACTGCGGTCGATCGAAAGACAGACCGATGGTGCGACACTACATAGAACTTGTATACCGGTGAACATCCAGCTCAAAAAATTGCAAATCCTTGATGGCTCTATCCTCTGAATCACATGACACACACATGACTGAGCCAAAGCTCCCCGTTAATGAACACCTGCACGGGTCCCGGCACTAGCTTCCCCCGATAAACCGTTTCCAGGCCGGATGACCTCAGCCAGTGGAAGAACAGATATGTCTACTAATTACGTATGAGAGATTGTTCCACAGCTGTTGTGTGTATGTCTATCGATCAGTGAATAATTGATTAAAATGGCCCTCTTATCGTTCGCCGGAACTAACTAATCACATGTTTTCTGTCCACACGGTGCCCACGGCTTTATGCTGGTCTAACTGCTTTGTACCAGCTTTATCTTGCGACACACCTTTTTATTACCCTATTATCATTCTGTTTACACGTATGTCTACGCTATTTTGGCCCGGCTTTTTGACGAATCCGATGGTAAATTAGTACTTTACCTCGGTGTACAACTTCTTACAAAATGTACAGTAACTGACCGATGGGTATCAGGGTATCCTCAAATATAGTCAATAACTGTCACATTATCCACAAAGACAAATTAGGAACGAATATGGACAAGTTAACGAGGGGTTTGAACAAGAGTGCCAGGAAGCATTTGCAGATGATGCATGAACGTAAGTGGTCGAACGGAACAGTGATAGATGAACTGTGGGGCTTTACAACCGTTCCACTACAGCCATGCTATTTATGCCCGCACGGGGTAGTAGTCTCAGAGTTTGAGTGTTTTCAGGTGCATCCGAAGCAAGCAGAAATTCCATCAATGAAAGTCAGCCTTCTTATTTTTAAGTTCTATTTTTCTGTCTAAAGTATAAAATAGTTAAGTATATACCCAAGGTCCTTCGTTTTTCACAAACTTGACAATATTTCTGGCCGCAACAAAAAATTTAACGATGTATATTTCATTTACAGTACATTAGTAATATGAGAAAACCTTGAAGTTTCCATTCAGAAAGCAACTTTGTTCCATCACCTTCAATGTCTGTGAGCCAGAGTGAAAAACGAAGGCGTCTGCAGACGACATGCGCTTGTTACATCTGCAACGTAGTTACCTGTTTAACAGCTGAATGCCCCCGTTTTCCTAAACTGCTAATATTAGGACCACCAGTACAATTAACTAGTAAAGGAAAGAAATTACTCAAACAATCAAGAGTTATTCTTATCGGTTATTCTAGTAGGGGTGGAATTTACGACTTCTTAATCATGTATGACTTGGGAAAACTCAGTTCCTGTACAATTCCCTCCGGTGTATTTGACACGTACGTTGGTCTGCAGACTCGATTGCGTCTAAGTCAGATGGAAGATAATCCACAAAGGAAACATTGTGGACTAATTCAAGCCCCCACTGTTCGTGTAGCAGGATGTGTGGTTGAAGTTCACTAGAGGTATATACTTGGTGAGTGACAGAGAACATAAAACTGGTGGGGTGCTTCCGGTGAAATTCAGACAATGAATACTCCCTGTGCTACGGTACGCACACGGCACACACTTTTGTCAGCCAGTCACAGGCAATAAACGACAAGTGTTGAGCTAAGGATGACTTTGGCACTCATCCAACCGGTTTTTAAGGGAAACTGTTTCAGGTCCATTCCACTCGTCGTCCGGCATATTTTCGCGAAAATTAGGTAGCAGTCAAAAGGATATCACTCTAAAGCTTCAATTTAAAATCCGTCAACAGGCGTTCATTTCGATTGTTTTATAGCACCGTTCTCACAACATACTACTTATTCTAACCATATACAGAACGTTAAAAATGTTCTTCAAGAACAATTATGTCCCTAGGTCGATACAGTGAACTAACAACGGATTTCAAAGCTATCAGAATTCAGATTTCATGTGGCATATTCACCAGCGCTCATGTTAGCTGAACTATCTCTGCAGTACTTTACTGAATAAATTCTTATGCTTACAAGTTTCATTGATTAGAAGAAAAGATGAACACAGTGCTCTTGCTTAGGCAGCATAATGAGTAATTTTGTAGACATTAAGACTCAGGTGGCTGTTGGCTACTTAAACCATTGCACAGTATACTTTGTCAGTATGATCATGTCCGTTACCCAAATAAAAGTCTGCCATCTTGACCACAACATCATCAGTATCTAGAGTTGTCCAGTGAAACCTGTATATGCCCACTGCCTGAATTCTCTTTTGTATGCACTTGACGTGAACTCAGTAAGTCGTTTCCGCTGTGTCCATTTTCATGTCCCATTCGACTCTGTCCACGGAGTAATCAGTTACCGCTACGGGGAGTGTGCCATTAACATTCTGCTTACAAACATTTCAGCACACTTGAATAATCACGGAATGTTATGTGGAAATTCCTGTTTACTTTCCAGTTTCTCATATTACGAGAAAAAGAAGTCAGCCAGTACCGAATAGATGTGCTCGAGGAACTTCTTTCTCATCATATGAAAGTGAGTTTTTGATCATGTTAGGTAGCACAATGGTAATGCAGTTAAAAAACTACAGTGGTTTCAATCAAGGCTTCCTCATGAATTGTCACGCTTACTTTTGTAAATTAAAAGCTGGCGGCCAGTAACATTATGACTTTTGTTCTGGGTAAACATACACGCTCTGCTGGGAATTCAGAAAGTTTCCAGTTTCCAGTCAATTGCGTTAACATTTGGCCGACACCAGAGCTTTTCAAAATGGAGAATAAAGGTGAATTTGATGGGTGCTTTGCTTTGCTTTGACCAATTGCACACCGCCGCCTTAATTCGCTGCTACTTACTTTATCTAAACAATATTCTCAAGTTGACCATCACTCACATTTGATCGCAGCGTTCGCATTCAGATAGACTTTCCAGCCAGCCGATATCTTTCGAAGAGAAGCACTAGACTCGAGTTTCGTCCTCATTAGAGCTCGTCAGTAGTGCATATCCTTGCCACGGCCGGGATTTGAACTCCGGACATTCCAATCATGAGGC
>QNGE01000055.1:313361-334066 GCA_008508345.1 Paragonimus westermani | reverse complement strand
CAACTTGAAAATAAAGCAAATCCCCGACTACTCATCAGTAAACGATATTCCTTTAAGAGTTCATTGTAGTACTTTTAAATAACAAGATACCAAAAATGTCTAGGACAATGTCATAGAGACAGCTCCCAGTAGTTTCGCGGTCTGAAACAGCTTGTAAATCCATTTTGCCGTAAAATTTAAATAAGACGTCTCGGTTTGCTCCAAACGAACGTTAACTAAATATCTCGAAGTGTCCGAATGGTCTGTCCACCCAATGGACTCAGGATCGCTTTGAGGCAAGAAGGAAGCAACAAATTTTTGCTGTATATGCGGCGTTTATCTGTTGTAAGCCGAAACAATGCACTGAAATTAAATAAGCTAAACGGATGAACTATACTGTATTAATTCATTTTAAGATCTCAACGCATATAATCCGTTCTCATAAAGCTATCGTGATCAATTCTGTCCAAGTGATGTTCTGTGTTGTAGTTGGAATACAATAATTACCTTATGAATCCAGCCCACACAGTTATCAGTCTTAGGCGTGTGAATAACGCTTTACGAAAATCTACGATCTTGAAGAGGAGTAATGTACCAGCACATGAATCTAGATCGTGAGTGATTTCCAAAGCTGACCTCCAATAGCCAATACTTGATTGTTTCAAACGCATAACACGGGTTGCATGCTTTTCATTTCCATTTCAAACCGTTGACCAGTCCTCATGCTCACCATGCGGCTATTACCGAATATAGCGCACGAAACAAATACCTGTCGCAATTCGTGTATTCTTAGTGACCCATTCTTACGGCTGAAAGGGACTTCCTACCTGAAATACTCGTCGTTGCAAGGGATGCAATAACTGTATGAAAGAACACAGACGATGAGAGTATCAAGGAAAGACCAACTATTAAAATCCATACATTACTAACATCAGCCAAAACACTGACCATCCGGCTTTGTACGCCAAGGGGTGTATATTAGCAGTTGACCCCTCCAGAAGAGTCGAGACCAATAAGATAACTTCCTGCTCTCCCTTGTGTAGGTAACTTATCTTATTCATTCACAGTGTGCGTAACACCGGTGGGAAGCATAATTTACAGTTTAATGAGCGTTCGCTATGACCCTTTGTAAGGCGCAGCCTTCTTTCACTCTGTCAGTTATGGCGATGGTATTGCGCTTTGCTCACCACTTCTGACAAAAATTCATGTACTTGACGGTAATAAGCAGGCAAGCTATTAACTCGCCATAACTCCCATTAAAAAGTAATCGAATGTATTGTTTAACCGTCATTCTTTGTCCAAATCACTTCTCTAATTCGGAAGTACTATGAGCTGATACACATCAATTGCGACTGTAGACTTGCATGATTGAGGTAACGTGGATACCGTGTCAAGAATGTAATTTGTTGGGCACGAATTATGGAGCGTAATGGTCGCAAAACATTTGGTAATTACACTGCGAACCTATAGGATGGAGCATCCGTAGTTTCAAACGCCCGTTAAATAAATACACTTTATCTTCACACTCCGGATTCCCTAGAGTAGTCAGACATCTTGTGAGATCAGTACAGGTTGGTGTGATCAAGCCCACTGTTTACCCGTGGCTCTGTCAGCCCAGGATATGTGTGAATGTCAACGGACCGAAGCACTCCATTGGTTTGCGGCTCATTAGAGGTGAGTCATCCTGCGTAGATTAGGCTCCAGATTTCAGTGGCTGAATTTTATTGATAAACGTCAATATATGGAGGGGGCTTTCGTTTGAGAAATTTGAAACACTGAGTTCCCTTTATTCAGTTCATCACGACAGCAAGAAGACATACATTGCGAGATGTAAGCATTTCGTTTATTCTCATCAGTCGGTTACATAAAACATTCGATTATGTATGCAACCGACTGATGAGAATAAACGAAATGCTTGCATCTCGCAATGTATGTCTTCTTGCTGTCCTGTGAAACGTCAATGTCCCATTAGAGGGGACTTGAACCAACTTGAAGCCATAACTGTCGGTCATGGTGGTGTCTTCAAAAATGCTCCACCAGGGTCTTAAATTTTCACGAAAGCTTCAGGAGATCAAACGAGCATGGTTTTTGCAGGGGATATATCTTTCTTGGAGGACGCTTCAGTGAAATAAACACCGTAGGTCGATAAGTAGTCCGTGAGGTGGAATTTTTATACGGTGAAAAAGGCATACATTTGTTCTCGGCCTTCAAGTTCATATGAGCCTTGCAAGCTAGTTCAGTTTAAACCCAAGGCCTGGTGAGCTAAACTTGCGTTCCTATCGATAATAATTGCAGTTGAACCCCAGGCCCCTTCAACAGTTAGTTAGTCGGATTGGTGATGTGTTCAGATTCTATTGGATGGCGACCGATCGATGATGCGGGCAAGTGAACACTGACCGAGACTTAGTTTGGCTTCTGGTAAATATTTGGCCAACCACTGGGGTATACAATCCGTGTTTCAGGTAGGTAAATTTCTTTTAGATTCTCAAGCTGCCTATCATGAAGATGAAACCAGTTCTTAATAGCCGTTGTTATAGCAATCACTTCAGTTTTAGTTTCGGTGTTGTGAGCGGAATAAGAGTATGACTCTCTGTTTGTGATTGGTAGTGAGGCGGATACAAACCGATCTACTAGCGGGACGTCTGGTGTTAGAATACTATTGTGCAAACCGAAACAAGACTGATTGTTTTTCGATTTTTTGGTGTTATCAACAAGGCTTCGTAGTATTCAACAGTATTAAAATGAACTAGATGCCTATGATTAGTTATACTCTAATTCACGTTGGTTCAGTTATTCCGTGAGTGTTTGGAGCCCAGGCAAACCTTCATTTATGCATCAGTTAATGTTCCAACGTAAGGTTTGTGTCCAGTCTGATTCCACCGATAAACGGATTGTCCAACCGCTGTAAAAATAACAGCTGCTTCGTAAAGCCCTTTGTAAAATAATCCAGAATGATAACTCAGCTGAAATAATCCCTCACAACTTTTGTTGACCTTCGCGACGATACAGATGACAGTTGCGAGCAAACAAGACGGCGTTGGTTCGTCTTCTCCGCACACCAGCTCTATTTTGTTGATTGCAATTCGTCGCCCTCTAAAATGGACCCTGAGGCTATCAGACTTTACAGAGAGCGTGAGTTATGTTCAGGATTGTTTACAGCGCATACAATGCCTCTAAGACTTACGTCAACAGATTCTGTCTGTTGGGACTAATAAGTTAAGCATGGAATAAAAAAGCTTGGTTAGCTAGCTTTTCGTTTTAGTTGTAGTAAGCTTATTTGTTCTCCCAGTGCCATTTCCTCTTCCAGCGGAAATCCTGGTCAAGAAGCGTTAAAAATCCGCAGGTTTACTTACATGCGATTGTAGCAAAGTAGACTACTTCCCATGACTCTTTTAGTCCGTTGTGCAGTACCTTACCAGAAAGTCACTGTGCTCAGGGTAAACTTAAAATGAATCTGTAGCCTGAAATATCGCCGTGTTTTTGATGAGATCGGAGATATTGATCCGTCTAAAAAGTTCCAATCGCACGGTAATCGACTGGAGTTAACGGAAAATAACTCTGTCTCTTATCGAGCTGATCAGGTAGCTTGATCGTTACTCAAAAGCGAAAGCGGTTGAATGGTCAGATATGATACTTCGGCCTTGCCCAGTATGAGGTCGATGGCGTATTTGGTTACCTCGTGAAAGCGTGGCCGGATTTTTAACCCCAGCCGCAACGTCAAACTTCTGAACAAACCACTTGTTCATGAAAATTGTTCGATCTGTCAAACTACAGAACCGAAGTCCTTTCTTGTGTGCTTCTGGGCTTTTTTACTCAATTCTTTTGTCTCCAGCCGAGGGAACACTTGGTTACCACTGGTCCTTCCTGACTTTCTAGACGTAAATGAGATAGTTAAAACTGCTGTCGTCTTCGTGATTGTTCAGGTGGGTGTTATCGTAGTTGATCAGATGATTGTAATACATTCAATTGTTACTTATAGGTACTGGTTTACAGAAAACTGCCCTTTGCACAAATGACCATATTTGGGGGTTTTGTAGGAGGACCTTGTCGATCAGGTCTACCTGGACAGGACAGTGGACGATAGAAGTCCACAACAAATTAAGATAAATTCTCCAAGACTATAACTCGTAATAGCGCATCCAAATGGCGTTACGCAGAATTACTGATCGTAGGACAACCAGGCTAGAAGTTTTCTTTTTATGTTTTTTAACTTGGTGACGGCGTTATATCGCATTCATTGTCCGTAAGAAACTCGCAAGCGACATTAAAGGAACTGTATGGCTCGGGAACTCAATGTGTTCGTTAGCCAACAACAACGTGAATATGAACATTCGTATGACCAGTTTTGTGACTCAACACCCAAGTCCACTAGCAATTTATTGTAGCTAATTGGTAAATTCGTTGTTACCGTTCATCATTACGTTTATCCCTCGACCCAGCACTCATGTTTTTTGACTGAAAGAGACACCTGGTTCCTGAAAGTGTTAAAATATTGGTATTGACCACTATCAACAATACATATCGTGCAAAGTTATCTTTAGGTACAAGTTAATCATGATTCTTTTGGAACCCATCATGTAACTTGCGAAACATTAAAACACGTTACAATATATTAATATTTTCAAGGTTGTTCGTCAGTAGTTTGATATAGTTTCCTCTCACCCGACGATTTATGCGGAGACTGCTAGCCTGAGATGAATCGACTATGTGACAATGGAAGTGAATATAACAACATATAAGAACTAAGGATGGTTTGTTTGAAAATGTGTGATTTTATACAAGGTCGCTTTTCACAAGCAAGAGGATTTTGAATAACATTTCGAACAATATTACCAGATGGTTGGTTTTAAAAAGTTCAGGTTATCCTGCAAGAGTTTAGCGATTAGAATGGAGAATATTTTGGACAAGCTAACCTATAAAAGTAACTTCCAATCTGAGAAGTCTGATACGATGTAATGTGCTGTAGCACACTGATCTGTCAGAATTTTTTATAGCAGTTTCGTTTTGAACACACTGCATTTTTCGTAGTGCTTTTCATGGTAGATCCTCCAACAAGATTTTCACGCTTGCTGGCAGATTGATATGTAACTTGTAACGGACGACTTATCATTCCCTTCCAGTGGTCCACTTCTTACGAAAAAAAGTGGTATCATGCAAATCACGATAGACCTCGTGGCCAACGGTTTATCGTTAATTAGCATTTCAGCCGCAAGGTAAACCGTAGACCGAAGTCAAACTCGACAGCCTTTGTCCATCAGACCGAATGTTATGTCTTCTGATGTCTTGTGATGACGTGTGAAAGCCACCAAGTGTTAGTTTCGTTCGAGCACATTTTTGGTTTTACCTATGACATTTCTTTCTTATTTCACTAGGTTGACAGGTAAAGTGCGTCAAAGTGTCTTAATTTGCACTGTTAAGCTTATCATCCTACTGATGAGTAGCGGGGGATTTGATTGGGTTGAATTGAACAGCACTGATATTTGATCATATATTTAGCACTTGCAAAAGAAATTGTTTGTATTTTCAGATATGATCACTTGTTTGTGTCTAATATGACGTTATTGGAGCACCGATTAACTCGGTTGCCTCGTACACCTCGTGACCAGAGCTTAAGTCCCAATCATGACAGGGATGTGCATCACTAGTAAGCTGTAACTAACGCAAAACCCGATTCCATTGGAAAAGTCCGACTGCTAAGTCTTTCCGGATGTAGAAGCTGTTATCACAGTGTAAGTGAAGTTTATTTTAAAGTTTATCAAGATACGCTCCGATAGTAGTGCTTCTAACATCATCATCTTGTTTTGGTACAATGTTTGCACAGAACAGTTTCACTTGTTATCGCTTACCAAACTGTGGAACATGGCACATTACCATTCTTCAGTGAATAACAAAATTCCATATCCTAATGCTGCCTAAGTAAAATTTATTGCAAATTTAGTGAAGTTTCTTAATTTTCAACTAATTTTGCCATCCGAATTCATGGTACCATGATTACATTTGACAGATTACTGCTGTATAATGTCGTTTAATGTCGTGTAACGTTTAAACAAAATGTTGAAATTTCCAGTCACGTTCGTTTGCGTAACAACAATTTACGGCCTACATGTTCATCGGATTTATTATTCTCTAAAGACATAAGTTTAGTAACTGTACCCACAGAAATGCCGGACACAGGGTACCACACAATAAAAATGAAACCGTAAACTAATGGGTTGAAAAGCAATCATTAATTCCGAACTTTTGGTCACCATGGGCAGCCTTTTTAAAAATTGCCAAGCTAGTGAGGGGGTTCATCCATTCATGTCTCTACTCTGTTTGTTCGTGATTGATCATTTGTCAGCTGCACATGAGTTCGCAGATCTGCCCAGTACGAAATGTGTACATGCCAGTTTGTGAGGTAGCCTAGGTACGTGAATGGAATGGTTTGTCTGCTCTAACCTCCTTAATTTCATCATGACGCAGGTGAGTGTGGTGAAGTCAGTCCAAACAGACACGATATGAGCAGCTCCGCTGCGAACGACATGGGCACAAGATGTGCTGATTGCTAACATTGTTTCGTTTTCACCCGTCCGGCGTAGGGCATAAAAGCCCATTATAGCATTCGAACACAGTAAGGTCGTTTTCGAGACCTACCACTAATGTGTGCAACCCACTAACTGGTCATCTTCCAGTCTTCGGACTGAGAACGCGTGCGTCACATTTTGTTTCACAATCCTCGTGTAGTTGTTATTTAAGTTTATTCACTAAGACGCTCTAAACTGGTTACTTTTTATGTGTGCTGCTGCCAAGGTCATATGACTGGACCGTCTTTTGTCTTTGAAATGATGTCGGATTTTGTCTGGGTGGATGACTATGCCACTTTAGTAATCTGTTAGCATTCTTCCAACAGCTCCGAATATACTTTTTCAACATTTTGTTCTAGCAAAATTTGTTCGTTTTTTGTCTCCAGTTGTCCATATCCACTTAATAACTTTACTAGTAATTAAATGTGGTGAGCAAGTTCCTTCACAGTGCGCCATCTTTAAACCACAGACAACACAATAAATATCGTGGAAGTATTAACTGAGCACTAAATGGCCCCTAATACAGTGGGGATCTCAATTCTATTTGGCAGTATGGACGTTGGTTCACGCTATAAACGCATCTGGCTGTTTATCATTGAACTTATTTCGAAAACATTTATTCTGGAGTGACTCCGGCAGGCGGATAATCCCTTGCTCACGACTGACAATATCGGTTCACGCATTGCTCATTCCGTTGGCTAATTCTAACGTGAATACGCTCGACGCACCGCAGACGTCCTGAATCAGGATGCTCATATTGGTCGTTGCGATGGACGTGCCAGATAACTCACTGATTTCTGTTCACCTAACGATTTCCATGTAAACGCAGTGCTATATTAATGATCACTCAAAAATCGGAGAAAAACTTTTGTAACCATATTCGTTAATCCCAGCTGTGTCGTCCACGTATCTTAAGAATGACCATGAACAACCGACAAACGTGACCAGCTGGTGATTGACTGCATTAGTAAGACTGACGAATTCACTGCCACGTATTTGCTCGGCAATACACTACATCCACTAAAGTGAATCAGGCCACGCTTACTGTGTTTAATAAAAGTGTGACCAACAAGCAACCAAAAGAACCTGCCTGTTAGGTTCGAATCGGAAAGGAATGTATGTTACCCATTGGTTCTAATAGGAACGAAACTCCGGTCTTGTGCTTCCTCCTGAAGTGGACTAGCTGAAAGATGTATCCGAATCTGAAGGCCACAGGTTATTGTAGATTATGTTTATTGTGAAACAATCTAACCCTCCGAATTTCTATTTGCAGTTTAAAACCATTCCCCCCCGATGTATTTACAAGAGTATGTTCTATCTGAAAGAGCCGTCATGACCAAGAAGTAATAGAGTGCGTTGAACAGATTAATCCTCTGGTCATTCTCTGTTCTAAGTGACCCGGTAAACTAAACACTAGTCACGCAAGATTGTGGTTGAGTGCCTGGATATGGCTACTCGGTCATGTCTATTGTTAGGTTATTGGCACTAAGGTTAACATAACAGTGTCATGAAGCACGAGGCCGGAGTGCAAATTCTGGTCCGGATGAAGATATGCAGAATTTTTTGGTTCTACTAAAAAAAACCAATTTCCGTGCTTAGTTACCAAGTGGACCAGCCAACTAGCTCATCTGAATGCAAAGGTTGCGTTCATATATGTGTGACGGTCAGTGGGAAACTGTCAATATCCCCAAACCTCATTTATTAAATACACAATGATCAGTTATTTGCCACAAGCCATTTATTGCCGGGAAACGAGTGGAAGTAGTAGTAGGATACCGCCAGTAGTCTGAACAGCTAGGAGAAATTCTACGCTGCCCCTTATTTAAACATCAGTGGGTCGAGGCGTAATGACCAGACCATACTACTACGCTTAAGTCCACGCCGCTTTCACCGATTTTTGAATATACCCTCCATGTGCCACTCACTCTTATCCACAAAAATGTTGTACGGAGAGTTTGCACCGACACCAACAAAGTCTTTCACAGTCCCCAAAAGCATAGGAAGTTGAATATTCACACAGTGAAAAGAATCGTCGGTATACATCACTATCATTCTTGGGTACGACATCGGTGTGGTGTATTTAACAGGTTTGTAAGCCTCCCAGGAACTGTAATCCACTATAGGTTGAATGGGAAGATTAACCCTATATATTTTTGGTGGATCAGTAAACTGTCCAGATTTTTGGGCAAATGTAAACAGTGTTGAGTTATATAGATTTTCGGCCAAGAGATGTATACAAATTGCCAAACTACATTTTATGATTTTTGCTTATTTTCCCACCTCGGGTTTCTTAGTTTTTCGAAAGATTCTGGGTGGCTGTTCTGTTAGTTTAATAAATGTAACACAATATGTACATATAAAATCCAGACGAAAGACATTTTTTAATTTTGACCTGATTTCAAAAATGAGGCCAGAATTTAACTTGTACAATATTTTAAAGCTATCCGTGCAACAGCACCCAGATTATAGTGGATTCAGTACTGAATTTAAATCACATCTGCCTTTTGTTTTCAAAATGACAGTTGCAACAAGTGTGTATCCCAATCATTTGTATACGTACTAGTCACGTAACAATTATGAGATCATTTTTTACGCCGAGACTAAAATGTTTATCGGTAGCGCTCGATTTCTTTAAGTACTCCTGCAAACTGCATTTTTCATCAGAAAACAGAAATGACTATAAGCAACCAAATACTAATCTAGGATTACAATGTTTGCATTATCAAACATAAAATTTGGCCATAATACTAGGTGTCATTTTCTGATTGACCTGTGTAAGCGCATCACCGTTGAGTGAACGATGGTTCTTTGGACAACTGACGGGGGCAAAAAGCGGCAAGGTGGTGCTAGTTTGGACTTTCTGTTTACCAAACTGTCGTTGTTTGTGAAAAAGTACACAGCTTTTTTGAATGATGAGGTTTATTCCTTATAACCTCGTCGTCATCAATTCCACTTTCTTAAAATTGCAAAGTGACTAACCATCATACTTTGCACATTTCAGGCTTTTGAGGGCGAGGTGGAAGCGCTATGTTTACGAGAAACTCGTCTCTTCGACGAACATTGTACTCCAGATTTTCATCGATTTACGTTCGTACCACGCAGTCTAAATCAAGTGGATTCTGTTGAGGTATGTGGTGATACATATGCATATATATATATGAACTCTTTACTACCAGAGAGCCGTGTGGTCAATAAAACGTTCCGTGTGGTATCCGTAGTGAGTAGTGACCAACACATTTTCGTGTAATAGATCCTGCTTTCTGTTTGGTCTCGTAATTAGAACTGCATACGAAAAAGAGTAACCAATTTCGCAATAATGCTGAGTGAATTACAAAAGCTTTCGTGGTACTCCGTCGATCAATCTCTCGCACAGGTAAGGTTCTGTGTTCTTTGCTAACAATTTGATGGCTTTTGATCTTGTATTCGCTGATTCTCTTTGAATGTCACAGAACGAAGACGTATGTGGTTTGGACGATTAAACTAACGAACCCATTTGGCTCCTCAGATATAGCATACAAAACATTTGAAATAGACTACATAAAATATAATTAACAGTCTCAATCTTATCAGGAGTCTGCAATCCATCAGTGGGACTGATCCACACCTAAATGATGTGGCATGCACCTTGCTAAAAAAGCATTAAATGGGCACTAGACGTAGAATGAAATGAGGTTTTCTCCCTCCTTTTCAGTACGAAAGTTTACCACACTCGTTAAGTTGCCCGCGGTTACAATGCGCAACGAGTGCAATGTAGTTGTTGCAGAAAGTACGCGACTCACAGCGGATGTCACTGTTTCTCGAGCGCTTGGGTTAATCAAAAACAGACAACCTAAGTTTGCGTGAAACCTAACAATGAAACCTAGCAATAAAACAACCAACCCCTTCGTTTGTATGTCTGTTGTCCTTTTATCAAGTTTTAGAAGGTGCGTATTTATCCCAGTGCCCCAAAATTCATCCTTTTTTCCTGAAATAACGTCCTCCAACTGTCTTCCAAAATGCAGCACCATCAGTCAAATTATTTAGTTTCCACAGCCAACCCCAAAGATCATGTCAAAAACAATCATTTGGATCCTCGTGGACTCCCTCCAAAGGGAGAACCATTGCCAGTGTCCATCCTGTGGGCTGGATAATACGATGTTCCTCCTCAGGGCACGCACACATGCATTTTTGTTAGTTACTTACATAGGGTTGACAATTTGAAATGTTGTTGGTTCTGCAACTCCAAACAACTAGCCAGCCATGTGGTGTTGTTAAGATGAATTCGCCAACGTTTGTTAAATTGAGGAGCGGGAATGGTGAAAAAATTACGATCGAATTCAGATAAATCATTCTGAGCACGTCGGGGACCAGGGACCGATGACGCGAATATGCCAGTGGAGAGAATACTTTCAACGTGCAGCGTTGTCATACCAAAGAATAAAAGTCAGCTTTTCTGCATTCTGCTCTTCCCAGTAAGTCATATGTGGGACAAACTAAAAAAAATGAAAACCGATCGACAATGAGCAAGACCAAACACGCAATTGTCGGTGCTCATCGAGACTGACCATTATTCTGCTTGCGAGAATTTCCCCCAATTTTGCAGCTTTATTTGCTTGAATTTATTGTCAAAAAGCTTTTGATGCTTCAATTTGTAGGTGACATTTTCCAATCATTTTGATTAATCAGTTAAGCTGATACACCTAATTCATCGGCGAATATTCTGTTGTTTGCTACCCAATACTACTGTCTATGGTAAAGTAGTAGAACGCCAAACTAGAATTCTACGTGTCTTGCATTGCTAAAGTACCACGTGCGTTTCCTGTGGTTCACCGTCAGAAATTTAAGTGTGCTGTTACTTGTCTGAAAGCCTCTAAAACATTGCCACTTTCCCCTTCCAGTAGGCTTGACTGGAGTATTCATTTTGTGTAATCTGCTGTTACACACGATTTCGTTTCCATTTCCATAAAAAGTTTCGTTTTCTTCCAAAAATAATGATTGGCCGTACAGAATTTTTAATGAATATCTCAAAAGTAAATGGTAAATGCAGTTTGCGAGTAAGATACCAGTGTAAAGACAGTCCCTAATCGACAGTAGCTAGTTAATTTAATTCGTATAATCAGCCTTGACAAATTTTTCCATTAATTCTGGTTATTTGTGGATAAACAAAGCTACCACCTTGGTCATTTTGGATCATGAAGTATAGTGGTCGTCCCAGTTTCAGATGACTGTGTTTGTTTTCAGGTCGGTCCTGAAATGTGCACATGCTAGTTAAAATGGGAGCAGTGATCTCTGTTTCAGATTAGATAAAAATTACTGATCATGTGTAAATACGTAACCACTCATGTCAATATTCGCAATCTTGGCACTCTGATGAAATTTTGGACTATACTAGTGTCAATCTGAACTCCAGGTGTTAGGGAGAATTTGAACCGCGACAGTTTCGTAAAACGCTACTGCAGGATTTCAGAAAAATTTTCTGAATGTACAGTAAATAACTAACATTCACACCTGAAATATACGTTTTTCTTGGTTAATACATTCGCAGAAGAGCATATTGGATGGAGTTAAGGTTACTCAAACAAAAGAACTATCCTAGATTGTCTTGCTTGCAAAGCGAACAACACTTTAAGCCCCAACATTGTGACTGCATGGTAGCCGTCTCTCTGCCTTCCACACATTAAGCGAAAATAATTGTTTAACCGGCATCAAATGTAGCAAACGTTTAAGTTCTTGTACACTGCAGTCAGTTTTCTCATCAAATTTTTGCATAATTGTGAGTCGGAAGTTTACAAAAATCAAATAATGTTACGAACTAGCTAAACGACATTCGTCTGTCGTCCAGTATTCGTCAACAGGACGAAAAGGAAATTGCATTTCAAGTTCAGATTATGCAAAGGAATTGTGACCTTTAAGTTGTTGTAAAACGTAACTGTTAACTAGTACCACCAAAACGATTTGGGCGCGTAACACCCATCATAATCCTCACAGGATGCAAACCGTCAGTCGTGAAATCCCCTACAATATTTTGATTTTTTTTCAGGCTACTCTGTTCATGTTTTACCAACTGCGTTTCGTGCAACGATGGCAAATCCCAATGCCGGTCCTGACCCGTTTTGTACTCACAGTGCAGAGAAATTATCGCAACCCGCCATATCACAATTGGACTCACGCATTTTGTGTGGGGCATTTTGCGTTTCTGTGTCTGACAAATGCTTCACAACGACTAGAAAGCTACTTGGATCCACTGGAATTGTTCGCACTGTTTGTTGGAGCGTTGTGTCATGACATTGATCATCGAGGCTACAACAATGCTTATCAAGTTAGTATTGTTTCAGCCATGGCACTTTTTATCTGCTGTGGAAAACGCCTGGTCACCACTTTTTCGTTACGATTATATTTGATTTTGAACAAGCCTTGTTCACAATCGTAAAAACACAATGTTCACCGGAATTCATACTGCAGTACTAACCTATTCAACTGATTAAATCGGTAAAAATGGGCGCTTCGTAGCTGTTCCTTGTGATCAGGAAAAAGTAGCCAACATTAACTTCCTGTCCGAATGATTGCGTACGCCTCAAATGGTTTATAATGAGGCAAAACGTTATAGGCGAGCACTGAGAAATTCTCATCTACTGTGGATCAAAAATTAATCATAACTGATTGCACCCTTTGCATTTAGATAGAATGCGCATACAGGTTCTCTGAAAATGACGCGCAACACCGGAAGTACCTTGTGTTTGGAGACTGTTACTACTGTAGGGTTTTGCCGATGCAGCCACTTTGACTGTTACGCCGCTGGCATTTAACAAAACTGATCTATTACATGCAAACATTCCAGCATAACTGCAGTGCGAACTGCTTCAGAAACCCAATCCACAGGACACACCTCATAGAGCACGATGAGATGAGTAGTTAACTGAGTTCCAATACAGAATTCCTGAAATCCAAACGTAGCTCCGTAGATGCGCTAGTATTATGTTTTCCCCTTGGAGACGAATTGTACACATCGTTGGTTTGAATCTGACTGGAGGCCGGATTTTTCGACTCAGGATCAGTTTGATTTTCTCTATTTCTCGGCCTAAACACAACCTCGTTGCCACCCATTTGGGAAAGATAGAACGCAAGTTGGGAATTCGGACGGTGGAATACACTACTGCTGGACCAAAATAGGCCAGAGAAATCATCGCCAGTTAGCTGGCTTGGACCTAACTTGGAAAGTGCACAGTTCACGCTGACACATTTACATGTTCACTAGCTAGACCTCCGTCGTTGTACAGTGAACGAAGCAACTTACTGTTGACGCTGCCTAAATCTCCACACCGATTGGTCGTGACCATTCAGGAAGTCGCCAGTAGGGTAACCATCAAGCCCCAATCGCTGGTGAACGATTGAAATATGGTAGTTGGACTTATGGGTTTTGGGTCCACTCCAGAGCAAGTTAAAAGAAATCACATGCAAAACTCCCTGACGTCCAGTTCTACGACAAAACGAACCTTCCCATAGTGCAGGTAATTGATCCAGTTCGCTTGTGAGTCGTAATCCGCTCAACCAGAAGAAATAAATTGGCCATTCTAACTCATACAATCAGCGGATTGAGCTTCAAGGACTTACGGCAGAAGCACTTAAATGTTCTTCCTCCAGAATCACTTGAGAGCATGTCGGGATAATATTTTAATGGACCGATACGGTCTGGTAGAGTAGGTTGTGTAGCCCAAAAAAGAAATTGTTTCACTCTTCTAGAGAAATACACTCTACATATTTTATAAATTTTGCCGAACTCTGTACAACATCCATGGTATTGTTGCCTCCTCAGGAATAGTTGTGACAAATCTGGTGGGCTTGTCGGAAAATCAAATAACCTAAGAGTGAAAAATGTTGAGCACGAGTTAACAAGGTGATCAAATCTAACAAGTGAATAAACGTGCCGAGAATCGTGGTGTACTGGAAACTGAAATCAGACCCATTTTTGTTACAAAGTGCGAAGCTTTTACCTGATAGTAATTGCCCCCGACCAGTTCTTCTTCTGCCAGCCTGATTTGTATAGGTCGAGCATTGGAACTGAGATTTTCCGGCTTTTGTGTAGAGCAGCTAAATATTTAGATAATCTCCGTCAGCCGGTATGAACAACTCTTTCCACCAAATTAAGCACACAGTCGACCGCCGGCTATGTATACGAAAGTGTACAGTGTAGCCATTTTTAATGACTAAGCGCGTCTGTTGGTGATATGTTTTAAACATAAACAAAGTTTAAACCGTGGAGTATTTGAAACCTGCTAACTGTGTATAAAATAGTTTACAGTGAACAAATTAAGAAAATCAGGGATGTCATTTGTGAGGTAACTCAGTCAGTCCGGCTATTCTCAACAAACACAAAAATACACAAAAACTGGGGTTTCGGGTTGAACAGATCGGACCAAAAACAAATTCGATCGAAATATTGTTTAACTCATCTCAAACTCAACACCACAGTTGGTCAGTTTGCACAAAAATGGGTGGTCAGTCATGATCACCAATGAATGCTTGGATGTAACTCACCTGCTGATTGATCAAAATATCCAACTAGTCTTCAGGATAAATGCAACTGTTGGTCACTGGCAGATTTTTGGCAACTGACGAATTGGGTTCACAACTATGTTTCTGTCACCTGTTTTTCTGCTGATTCAGCGGTTTAATCAACCGTATTAGACTTTGTTCGTCAAATCTCTATACCACCATTTCTGTCAGTCCGCCAAATATGATCTGTGAAGTCAGATGTGCATTTATACGTATAGTGTCAAGAACGATCCGTGGGATTCGCACTTGTGGAAGACCGATAAAGGATATATGTGAACAGTTGGTGAGGCAACCCTCAACGATTAGCACATCATACGTACATACAATGAATCAACCCACACTCTGCTACCCATATGAGACTTATCCTCAGCAATGTCAGAACACGTCAGACTCTCGGCACACTTCTGTTGTGGTCCGGTGGTTTGGGTGCATAAGCTCAACCAACTTCGGTAAGCCGTTGGCAGTTGGCTCGCAGGAGAGAGTGAGATGTGAATAGTTCGCATTATATGCATCAGATGATATGTACACAGCTTTTGGAAGAGTCGTTTACTTCATTCCGTTGAGAAAACTCAACACTTACGGTCTCCGTAGGTGCCCAATCCGGTGGGCGAAGAATTATCTTTGTGAGTTTCGGTTCAATGCGAAGTGAGTGGACAATTACCAGCCCGGTTTCCTGCAAACTACGGTGTTCCGAGCGATTTCATTCCAGGACTCCTATTTTCCTGGCTTTTCATTTTTCAATTTCATTATGAAATCGCCAATCCTGTTTTACACCGACGGCAAAACGCCAGCCAGTTAGAGAGTCTGGACAATGTGGAAATCCTAAGCAACCGGTTGAACTGCCTGAAACAGTGGTCTATTAAAAACAGCTTGTCGTGCAACCTTAGTGAAACTAAACTGCTCGCGTCGGTATGCAAACGAGATGTAGGAGTCCTAGTGACGGCGATTTATGTATGCCTATACATTGCGTCGCCTTGATAAACCGCATTGTACTTTTCGGCGAAAGTTTGTAGAACCAACCTTTTCCATTGTTCCCAACTTTTCCCCCAACCTTGCCTGCAAGTGAGCATACAGACTTGATGCCCTTGTCTTAAAAAGATTTTATGCTTAGTAAAAGTAATCAGACACAGGCTACAAGCGGTGATATGGAGCACAGGAAAATCCCTTGCTGAGAGACCAGTACGATTAAGTCAATTCTCAATGCATTACAGACACTTTAGAGGAAACCTGATTCTCGCTTGTAAAATACTATACACTCCAGACAGATCTCCTGTTAAACACTGATGAAAGCCTGAGTGGTCATTTGGTGAAATTTGTTTGTGGAGTGAGTAGGTAATTATGTGGATGGAATTGTTTTGTAGTTAAGGTCTTCTCACATTAGTGCACAGCGCCCAAAATAGTGATTACTGCCAAGTCGGTTGAAATCTCGAAAATCCCACTTGCCTCGCACATGAGTGAGAGACAGCTTACAACACATTTTACCCGATCTTCCCTACAAGCTGTTGAATTTGCCTTTCTGGCAGAAAGTGCATATTTCAACGTTGGTTGCTAACATGTTTTAAAATCCTATCTACTTCCATCCATTTGCTCCTCATATGTATGAACTCTTCAGCACTAGTTCCATTTATCCAGCACGAATTTATTTTTCATTCCCCTCCAACAACCTAAGAACCCAAGAACCTCTAAGAAAACCGAATTTTTGGAGCGAACACGTCCAGAGTAACATGGCAGTTCTAAAGAAATAAAGAAGCACACATACGAGACACCTGAATTGACGTTGTGGTTTGCGCAAACACACTGAAACATTACTAATTTCATCCAAGGTGTATCTGGGGGTGAAAGCATCCCACTTCACTGTCATCGGGAGATACTTGCCTTCTCTGCCAGTGGCTATTTAAATCAGTCACTTTTATGGAGACATTTGAGATGGCCGTCTCCCTCAAAATATGACATTCATAAAGATACAGGTGTTTTCAGCACAGTTGATACACGTCAGCAAACGTCCGATTTTTCCTGTGCGCCACCGGCCAACAGCTTAAGAAAGTTGATTGAAGTTGGACATTTAATCCACCGAGCAACGTGAAAAATACACCGAAAGCCGGACGTGCTCTGACCTAGCTGAATATGGATTGCATAGAAGTTACATAGGACACGGGTGTGCATGAGATTCCTTTTCGAGCGTGTGTGACGTGTTGGCCTAGCCAGTATGAATGGACGCGGAGGATCATCTCAGCGATCATAGATTGTTGTGTGACGGATTACCAAGTCAGAGACACGATTATTCGAACACTGAGATGAATATCTTTACGCGATAATATGATACGACCGCAACCCACAGCGGATGGATTGTGGGTAACACGAACAAAATTCCACGATAGAAAGCGTTAGCTGAATGCGCGGAAAGAGACGGAAATGTACATGATGTTTAAGCGGGAACCTCGCTTAGTTGTGGGCCGGAGTTCAGGCTCATAAACGCCGGTGTTTGATTGGCGCTGAAATATGCGAACTGAACAGTGAAGAACTTACTTTATCTAACGAATTTTCGCTACAGTTGTATCATTTTCCCACGTATTTATCTTGTGTTAACGCTGGGTAGTTTTCCGGCCGTATGTGTGCATGCGATGAGACGCACATTGCTCAGTCACGTGTCACTAAATGCCAGTCAGTATCCAGGGTTTCCATGGAATTAACGTTCATTTTGTGCCAGATTGGTTGAAACGATTCTCATCAAAATGTGACAGAAATATAACGAGCTTTGCGTGGAATTAGCTAAATAGGGCGTTATCGACGTTATCTTAACTGTCAGATATCCGGGATGGTTACCTTGAGGTAACAGTGGAAATTTAAGAGATTTCGTTACTCAGCTTATGTCTCACATCCATACTGCATGACCCAGTGAAACCCACACTAATAACGAACTTTGCAGTTTTATACAGTGAGTCGGATTTTTTGCTCTCCAGTTCTTCTACTACAACAGTGAACTCGAAAAGAAGCATGTGGACGTTCCTCACACATTTTTAACCCCCCAGGCGTCGGTACTCACTTAAACAAAAGTGGTAGTGTAGCGAGAAGGCGTCCAATAAAGCACAATCTTTATTGCCCAAATCGCCAGTCACATGCAACGCGCGCCCTCTCGTTTATGAGGCATAATTCCAACCCGCAACACTCCCCGGTTTCCGCTCGCACGTCGTGTGCACTTCTAACCGGTTTACGTGTGTGACCGGTGCCTTCTATCGGAGGGTTTTCCGCTTGCCATTCCTCGTCTGTTTGTCCGATTCCGTTGCGCGATGGCTCGTCCGGCTGCTCGTGCTGTCCACCATCCACTCAATGTTGGCCTTGACCGTATTCCAACATCGTGTCGAGATGATCCTCTAAATGTTGAAAAAACCACGCCTCCGATCTGGCCGTCTGTCGTATTTCGCCTGCCCTGCCTCGCCCGTTGGTCCGATCCAGTCGAGCGATGACTCACCCGGTAGCGCACGTTGTTCTTGATTCGATCGCGGCAGCCTTTTGAACGTACCTCCCCCCACGTTGAGGTATTCGGCCGAGCGTTCGAAAACTCGCACCTCCGTAATGTTGGAAAAACCACGCCTCCGATCTGGCCGTCTGTCGTATTTCGCCTGCCCTGCCTCGCCCGTTGGTCCGATCCAGTCGAGCGATGACTCACCCGGTAGCGCACGTTGTTCTTGATTCGATCGCGGCAGCCTTTTGAACGTACCTCCCCCCACGTTGAGGTATTCGGCCGAGCGTTCGAAAACTCGCACCTCCGACCTGACAATCCACCACAGTAGAGTCTGTGTGATAATGGTGGAAAACGATAAAGCCTCTGAAGCCAGTACTCACAAAAGTTGGGAGGCATAATGTCAGACGTTATGAAAGTGGAATCCTATACCTAAATGGACAGTGTTCAGACAGCCGAGGACCAGCGGTACTAAGAGTTGCATGTTCTCCTTATCCACGGTTATATTGCTGGGTACAAATACTCCACCACCAGGAACGAACACAAATACATTGTTTATCAAAACGGAGCAATTCAGGGGTACCAATGCATCCAGTTCTATGGAGTATTAGCTTCCTACATCACTTGATCGCAAAATGGTCGAAAATATTCGTGTGCCAGCTAGCACAACTCTCACGAATTCGACGGAATTCACTGGTTTCACATATAGGGCTACCAAAGTGAGAAAAACAGAATAACGGTAGTCTGTGAGTCATTAAGTAACCTTAATTTGTTGGAAATATGTTGCGCATTTTGCACAGAAACTACGGTATTTATGATTGCTACTGGCTGACCAGCGCTTTGCATACTCATTGGCCGACACGTTTTTACGTCTCACAACCTTGCCTTAAGCAACTCGGTTGTTCAAACTTGGCACGCGCTCAAACAAATCGTTTTAACCGCCACCTCTTGTGAATGAGTTTGAAGCAGTAGCAGGTCGCTGTTTTTGGTCGGTTGGCTCCGATCGACCACAATTCCGCTTGCAGTGGCTTGTGCCTGAGCTCTGATTGGTTGAACTTTCCCCAATCAGAAAACCGCTCCATTCCAGTCCCATTACAACTGAACTGACCGCTAACCTGGACGTCATTAGCAATGCCGGTTGACAACCGTGTTCCCTTGATTTGTAGTCACATTTAGCTGATGTACAACTGAACCGAACGAACGAATTCTTGTAAGGTTTATTTCAACGAATAACACTCATCTCCACTTCCTAGCTTTGCTAAAACATCTGCGGCACGCACAGGAGTTAGAGTTAGTTGGATTAAATGTCACATAGAGTATTTAGTGTCGTAGGCAAAACAGTCTCATCGGTTCCTTGTTAATCAATATATTCACAACTATTGCGAAAGCGCTGTATAAAGGAATTTCTTCTTTGTGTGGACCCCACGAGTAATGTTTCCAGTGCTGCGACCGCACATATCAACTGCACCTGACCCTCATCATAAGTGATGATCATAAATATTGTAAGTGATTATCTTATTTGAGTGTTCTTCATAACATTTCATCAGACAGATCATTAAAACACTTTCCATGGGGTTTCTTCCGAATAAAGACAAAACCAGTACAAGCGGTATTTCAACGAAATGTATGAGATTCAAGTGAAACGTATGATGGGCAAACGCACTCTCTCACTGCACTAGCCCAACCTCTGCTGGCGGACAATGGAAAAGTGTTATTTTCCGTGCATATGTAGGTATATTTATGCCTATATACATATATAGTCATTTCTGTTCAACAACGGAGATCATATTATTTGGCAGACTGACAAAAATCGTGGTATAGAGATTTCACCAATAGGGATATAAGACATACATCGCGAGATATTAACATTTCGTTTACTCTCTTCAGTCACGAACGTAAAACATTAGAATATAAAGGACATGCGGTTAGCAACACCATAAAAAACATTCAACCATTGGGTTTACATGAAACAAAGACTGTCGTCAGTTCCAGGGCAGACAAACTGCGTGCGTCAACAGTTTATGCACACACAAAGCCGGACGGTGAGTATTGATCAACATCGCCTCGGAGAAAGCAAGCAACTTGAGGTTCTTATTACGTAACAGAACTTGAAACGAGTTGGCCGGGTCAACAACGTGACCTGTTTCCATGATGTGCTTTGTGATGGATGA